>JAPYZJ010006368.1:0-10453 GCA_030522765.1 Ophioninae sp. B BG-2022a | reverse complement strand
TAATCAACAGACAAGTTTGTAAGTAACTAGAAGTAGGTAACATTTTTTGAGGTTTCTTCTCTCAAAGTGGTTCATTCTGTACCACCCCATACTTAAAAATGTTGAGGGTAAGTAGCCAGATGCACAAACACGAAGTGCTTAACGAAACTATCTTAAGTAAAAGCCCAAAAAACATCAAATTTATTGATCCTTATTAATGCAGTTTGCACCAAACGGCGAAGTCGCGTTTCTGAATTATTTGCATGGTTCACTCTGTACCACTGGTTCATTGTTGACCACTCGACCCTAAGTATTTTTTTAAGTAAAATTTTCGATATTGGTATCTTATTATCGACTGAGGGTAAAAAACATTTTCAGTTTTCGCGAAATTCAGCGAAGCGCGCGACTAACTTCACGACATAGTGAAATTGCAAAGTCGAATTTAAGCGCGGCTTATATTTTTGTCCGAGCGATTTTCTATCAGCATCCAGCAGAAACAAGCTTTTATTGATGAAGGCCATTCTTTTTTTCCTGATTCTCGGCGTAAGAGAGTAATCAAAACGTACTATGATAAGTTTTTTCACCGAATGTCCATGCCTGCAAAATGAATGCATTTTCGATGTGTGCGAGGCTTCATGCAGAATTCTGCAGGATGAGAGAGAGGGAAAAATTGCGAGTGCCGACGGTCAGTCACGACGGAGTTCGGATAATTCATGCAGAATCGATTTTTCTTCCTGAAATATATCGTCGATTCGTGCGAAGTGTAAAAAATACAACACGTTGAGGAAAAATCTGGCAATCATTTTGCTCAAATATTTTTTGCCTTTTTGCGTTTTTCGCTACCTAGCGACGACGGTACGTTGTCTACGAATGTTGATACTCACGTTGACGTGTAAACGTAACACGGAAAAAGAGGTTAAACGCGGCGTTGCAAGTTCAACGAGAATTCGTATCCCGAAATACAAATACAACGTCGGATTGTGTTTTTTTTCAGCGAGTTGTGAATCGTTCCATGGCCAAAAAAGCGGTTTTTCCCAAGAGCTTGAGGGAGTTTGGATACGACTTTGATACAGGTGCAATCCTCGTGTTTTCATTAGTATTTATGCGTGCGCACGTCTCGTATGAGTTGATCATCGCACTCTTCACGTGCGTTCAAACGAGTCCCGTTTTGTTTGCATTTCTTAGTTTTCCCGACTCCGCCGGCGGCGCTAGTTGTTCTGTGACGATTTTTCTTTTGCGCAGGGGCGCGCGTTACAGTTCGCAAACGGATAAACTATTACGAAACTTTAAATTAATGTGGTATATATATTTATATATCTATATTTACGGGCACGCTAGCTTCTTATCCTCATATATAGATATACATCTATATATATGGGCACACAACCTGCGCCGTGAGTGGCAGAGTAGGGTACTAAAAACGCCGGACATTCGGTACAGCGAAAATGCCATGATGTACCACCAACTGATATAACTTTGAGAGATTGAGGTTCACATCGAGCGGCGTTGCGGTCGTAACTGGCGGTAGGCTTTTAAACACCCATATAGCGATCCACAATCAATCCTGTCGATCTTCACGACGCTTGGGCCTCGAGCATCTCGGCGAGTTTCGATCGCCCGACATTCGTAAAAAAGTGTTTTCCTCACAATGTCGGACTCTGTAAGCTCAGCAGGAAACACTGATAGTTGTTAATCATTCTGCATCTTGTCTGTACGTTATTTACAGGTGACCGCTGGGTTTAACCTAATCATTGACTTTAACTTCAATTTATTGGTTATAACATTGAATTGTTGATTTCAACTTGCAAGCATTGATTTTAAGCTTAGATAATCAATTTCAACCTCAAATTATTGATGTTAATAATCTTTTATTCGTTCTAACCTCACTTTGCAACTTTACTTTTACTTTAGAATTGCATTGGATTTATGAACTAAAGCGCCAAAAATCCGTCATTAACATCGTAACTCTGAACCTAAACGATATCAATACACACTAGAATTTGTATTACTGTTATTTCTTCAGGTGGAAGATTACGAAAAATCGATCCAGACACTGGACTGACCAGCAACGAGGGCTTCGAGTTCAATGTGTCGGAGGATCCGAGTTACAATCAGAAGCGCTACGAGGCACTCGGCGAGGTAAGCACTTATTAAAGTCTCGCGTCCATTGCAGTCGATATTTTTCAATGCACGTATCGAAATTTAGTTCGTTCCTTTAAAAAATGAATTTTGACAGATTCTATATGCTGTAGTCCATGTACGCTTGAATCGAAACATCTCTGTACAAAGATGGTTTGAAAAAGAAAATATTAAAATTAGAGATTTGCATTATCATTTTCGTACAAAGGACATAAATCTGCTTTTATACGGATCGAAACATTTGTTTTGTCCAAACAAACCCAAACAAATGCCCTGATTTTGTGTAAAGCGCTAATAAAAATATGCAATAAAAAATCGTTCATTTTTGACACGAAGTGATGAGAATGGCACAAAGATCCTAAACCAGAATAGCTTATGAATATGGGGCTTTTCGTTTGGGTTTGTTTGGGTTAATGAATTATTTCAAGATTGATCAGGATTGGTTTTCTTTCTACATCAGATAATTAACGAATATGTCTACGAATTGCTGGAGAACGAGGGCTTGCACAGGATATCTGTGCCGAAAGATGCAGTTGCATCATCCGAGCCACATTCCTTTGCTTTCGCCAGCGAAGATGCATTCAGTAATGAAAAACTGCTCATCCTGGTTCACGGCAGCGGAGTAGTAAGAGCTGGCCAATGGGCGCGGCGTTTGATTATCAACGACTGTCTCGATTTTGGTACTCAAATACCTTACGTGCGCAAGGCACGGAACCTCGGCTATGCCGTTCTCATTCTCAATACGAACGACAATGAAAGAACTACGACTGATAACCAGACGAGGAAAATCAAGGTAAGCACGATAACGTTAAAATTTTCATAGAATGAGTAATACAGCGAGAATAGCGAACGCTAAAAACACGTTTATGGGAAACAGCACTTGGCCCAAATACGAATCAATCTTTCAAATTATTTTCAAATATTCAATTTACATGGTGACTGCTTGGGTTTGGGTGGATTTGTATGGGTTTGTTTGGTTTTGGGTAGATTTGTCTAGGTTTGGGTTTGGGTTTGTTTTTTTAATCAGGCTTTCTATTGTTTAGGTTTGCTTTTTATGGGTTTGATTTGTTTGATTTTTTTTTGTTTTTCTGTTTGGTGTTGTTTGGGTTTGAATTCATTTAAGTTCTTTGGCGTATCTCAATTTAGATGAATTTAAATCCGATAAATAAATTTATTTAATTCAATAAAAAATCATAAGTAAATTTAATAAATAAATTTGAATAGGTTTAAATTCATTAAAAATCGGTAACCATACCACCGATTTAAAATTTATTTATTGTTTATGCAGAACCCTTAATTTCGAAGTTTATTTCGCCGGTACTTTGTAGGGCAGCGAGGATCCTTACAGACACATGAAGACCGTATGGTCCGACTACGTGAAACCGTCAAAGGCTGTCAGGATAGCGATCGTCGCTCACAGCTACGGCGGCGTCTGCGTTGTCCAGTTCGCTCTCTCGAATCCCGATGAATTCACCGAGAAAGTTTTCGCGGTCGCTCTCACAGACAGCGTCCACGCACAAGTTATACCCGCCAAGGGAACGGATTACCTGATACGAGTGAGTCGTCGGGATTTCTCAATTATATTCAAATTCAATTTTTCTAAATTCAAATTATGTTTTGTCAATGCAAATTCAACTTCTTTCGTTTGGATTGCCATTTTATTTCAATTGAAATTCAATTTTATTTAAATTTAAATTCAATTCCTTTCAATTCAAATTCAATTTTACTTTAACCCTTCGACTGCCACGCTAAATTTCTGCAACGTACTTCGTATGGGTGCTCCGGTCACTGGTGACCCCCGTGGCAGTCAAAGTGTTAATTGTAATTCAATTTCTTTCAATTCAAATTTAATTTCGTTCAATTTCAACAATTTACCACAATTATTGATTTCCTTTTAAAAGTTTTATTTTTCATTGTGTCCTACCAATCCTTCGAATTAAAGATTTCCACCTAGCCTACCAGTAATTGAAAATTGAGTCTCTAAATACTAGAAAGGAAATTGGGGCTTTCGATGTTGGAGTAAATCTCGTTGAGTCTTCCAGCTCCTTGGTCACGATGCTCTCCAGGGAGCGTTTATTATTGGCTTCGCCATTGATCTTTTGCCATCTTTTCGAATGCATGGATCGTTCTACGAGGGTATCCCGCGTGAAAGCCTCTCGTAACGCATCTGGGGTTACCGGGCGCCCAGTTACGTTCTTCATTGTTCATCGACAATGAAACCGCGTGACTTCTCCTATATTAGCCTTCTATATTACCAAGTACTGGTTCTAGGGGTGGCCATACGCGTAGCTCGCATATCGTAGTCTCCCGCCAGGACGATTGGTCCTTCAAAACGGACGTGCTTTTTCCGTGCGTTTTTATTACACGTCTTTATACGCGCCCTTGCCTCCTGTAAACAACAACCTCAGCTTTAAGGCGATGTCGAAGGTTAGGTTCGGTATTTTGGAGGTTTTAGGCATTTTAGAACCTTTTTGGAAGTTTTAGGCATTTTAAAGGTTAAGTTAGGCATTTTCGAGCTTGTAGGCATTTTAGAGACATTTTAGAGGTTAGCTTGGGCATTTCGGGACACGTTAAAGGTTAGGTTAGGCATTTTGGAAGTTTGATGCATTTTACAGACATATTAGAGGTTATGTTAGCAATTTTTGAGATTCTAGGCATTTTAGAGGTTGGGCTACCAATTTTGGAGGTTTTAGACATTGTAAATGCACTTTAGAGGTTAGGTTAGGCATTTTTGAGATTTTAGCCATTTGAGGGGTTAGGCTAGGAATTGTGGAGGGTTTAGGCATTTTAAAGTTAAGTTAGATATTTTAGAGCTTTCAGGCATTTTAGAGACATTTTAGATGTTAGCGACGGCATTTTGGAGGTTTTAGGCATTTTAAAGGCATTATAAAGGTTAGGTTAGAAATTTTTGAGGTTTTAGGTATTTCAGAGGCATTTTAGAGGTTTTAGGCATTTTTTAGGCATTTTTGAGGTTATGTTAAGTCCGTCGTGCGTTGCGAAGAGATATGCTCGGTTACGTTGAAGCGACCTGTACAAACAGACAGGATTCGAGTTGTTATCTGAGCAGGGAGTGCGGAGGAAGGAGGGGTGGGGGGTAGGGCTGTCAAATTATGAGGGTTGCCTAATTAGTGAATATCTGCTATCCAAAGAGGAACGCGTCCTGTTGCTCCTCGTTGCCAAGCGGATGAAGGGGCGGGGAGGAATTATTTCCTTTCATCTTTCGCCCTATTTTATGGACACATTAAAATACAGAGACATTAAAAACTCTTAAAGGGGTTGTCGTTTGATTTGTTCTATTTTACTGGGATCTATGATTGAACATTTCGAAACTTCGAAACTCGAACTGAAATTTTGGATTCTGAAATTGTGCGAAAAATTCAATTCGGCATGGAACGGGCGGTAGTCTCGGAAATATCTCTCTTATCATGTTTCTCTTATCAGTTTATTATGCCACAGTTTTGTTTTCGGACAATGAAAATGTTCACAAAAAAACATAAGTTTGCGAAATAACAACTCAGTAAATAAGACAAAGTGATAACAGAAATATAACGAAAAATAGCAAAAATCACTATATTGCTAAAAGCCATACCAAAAAACGCTACGTTATCTCAAAATGAAACTATCCATGAGAAAAGCTTCTAATAAATAATAATAATATAAATAACAATAAAAACAAACCAAAAAGCGACAAACCGGCGAACTAAAAAATAAACGAAAGCCGCAATACTACCTAAAAAAAAGAAAAATCACCACATAAATAAAAAATAAATAAAAATTCAGTACATAACCCAAAAAATAAACAAAAATCACTGCATAAATAAAAAATAAATAAAAATTCGGTACATAAACAAAAAATAAAAAAGAATGTCATCTGATAACAACAAAAATGACAAAAATAATGAAAGCTATATCAACTTAAACCGACTACGATCGAATTACAATATAACTGTCTATATAAACTAAAAGATATAACTACAATATAAGAGAAGGAGAGGGAGTGAGAGACAGGAGGGGGGGTTCTAGGGGAAAAGTGCTCGAACGTCGTCTTCTGACAATGGTCGGTGCTCTCGCAGCACTCTCGAGTCACGGTTGGGCTCGCGTATTACCGGAGGAGGTCTGGTGCTGCCTCCTGATCCCCGAGTGACGGGGTGACGGGGTAGAAAGTCGAGTACTATCGCACTCCTGACGAGTTATACAGCGGGCACTTACATACCGGGGGAACTGACGTCCATCTTCCAGTCGGGATGATAAAAAGCAGCCTGGGCTAACCCAAACACACTCAAACAAACCCAAACAACCTCGCCTTTCGATAAACGTGAGCGATTCGTGCAGAGGTCGTTACAAGGAGCATCGTGACAGTATGAAAGCTCAAACGAATCCAAACGACGCGAAACGAACCGATGAGAATCCTGATTATCTTTGCCGAACCCAAACAAACGTAAAAGAGAGCCTAAGAGCGAATGTCAGGGCATTTGTACAAAGATCATTTCAAGAAGCTTCCCACCAGTGTGGAAAAGCCAAATTTATACTCCCGTCGAGTATAAAAATCAAAACCCAAACGAGCTCGAACAACCCAAAACCGATCGAAAAGAGTCCCGCTGATCCATAAGGAACCCAAACGATAAACCTAAACAAGCCCAAGTTCAACTCCCGACGAATATGAGCGCATTTGTGCGAAGGTCATTTCAAAGAGCCTCCCGTGTCCCAAAACTAAACCCAAACGAGCCCAAACAACCCAAAACCGATCGAAAAGGGACTCGATGATCCACAACGAACCCAAACACAAAACCTAAACAAGCTCGAATTCAACTCTGGACGAATACGAGCGTATTCACGCAAAGGTCATTTCAAGGTCGTGTCCCGAAATTGACGTTTCCGTGGATAACTAATCCTTCACGAACGTCTCCGAAAGAGCCTATTCCGATGTGCAAAATGCACGATTGTGAGGGCCTCGAAATGTCCCTCGGTATAATTCGGGGCAAAGTGGTGTGTAGTGGCACATTGACTGGATAGAGCTCGCGGAACTCAATCGCGACCATCAACGCTGAGAACAACGTGTACAACGACCGACTCATCGTCGTTTCCACTCATCTTTCGCGTCCTCTCCACCAATGTTGGGCCAGATGGATGCTCGTCGCATGTAAGCGTATTGGTGTGCTCTGGAGCACATCCCGGTGTCCCACCCTCAATGAGAGACCGTTGTTTAGCCCCACGCGGTCACTAATAATGTCTAATGGGATCCTTGGCTCTCAGGCAAAATTTACCACCCAACGACACACAAAAGTACCCCGACGGTATTCATCCCACTAAAGTACCTATGTATATAGTTAGTAGTCGTGCAGTTTTATAGGTATCACCCTATATACGGCCTCGACAGATTTTTGATTCGTCTTTCAATGACTAGCGATATCCGAGCCCCGAGGCCGTTCAACCTTTCAAGCCTCGTCCCTTCGTCACGAATAATCGCTGCAATTTTTACGCGAAAGCGTTTTTTTGTTATAATTTTTTTTCCAATAGTTGCTCTTTAACTTGTTTTATTTATTTATTTTAGTTTACATGTTTTTATTTTATAGATGTATGTAAAAATGTTTATCTTTTTCATAAATATAGTTGTTCAAATATGCCCGCAAAAAGTACGCACCGGCGACCTGCTCGTTGGCGGCTTTAACGACAACGATTGGGTCTCTGGCGACTGGACGACAGCGACTGCAAATTTTTTTTCGGTCTCGGCGACCTTGTACATGCAGATATATATGAACTAATGAAGATTGCCGTCGCCGGCGACAAGTCGACAGTGCGTAACTTTGTTCCGAACTGTTATGTGCACTGTGCACGTGTGCAGTCGCCCTGGGAATGAAAAATCACTGTGACACTGTTTACACAAATTAATCGAGTTCTGTAATGCCGGTGGCCAATAATCTCTACACGTCGAAGATGTGTCCTAGGGAATTAATTAAAGTGCCGGTGTAAATAGGCACGGAGATGAGAAATACGAGAAATGTATACCGATGGACTGAATCCGTCCAGACGGAACTGGAACTGCTCGTTCTGTAATATATACGTTGCTAACGTCGACAACTCGAAGCTGGAGTTTCGAACTTTAGTACTTTGGGCAAATATAATCGGCACATTTCCCTCGAGGGAGCAAACGCTGCCGCTTCCATCTCCTGATATCTCTCTTTCTCTCTCTTGCATCGCGAATGGTAACAGGCGACTGCCACTTATCCTACAGGCTCTTCCAGTCTCCTTTATCGCAAACTCGTGTTTTTCCCTGATTTCAAATTTCAATCCTTGAAATCGAAGCTTTCGAAAATATGCGTTGGAAAGGTATAATGTCAACAATTTTTCTTTTTCTTTTCTGATTTTTAATTCAGGTAACGTGATTGCTCTGTGATTTCAGATATTTACACTTTTACGTTTAGAAATAGGTTTATCAATATTCTGTCTTCAAACATTCTATTTTTATATTTTAAAATTGATTTTTAAATATAAAAATATATTTTCACGCCTCTGCTTTTGCTTATTTTTACGACTTTTCTTTTATACATTTAACAAATTATTTATGTAACTCCTGAGATTTTTGCATAAGTAAATTCTTTCTAAAACTCTTTTCCAAGTTTCCAAAAGTTATTTACAAAATCTTTCACTTTTGTATACAATTCGTTTTTAGGATATGTATTACTTATTCAATTTTTCGTAAGGTTACATTTTTAAATATTTAATTTTCATTTCTATCTATAAATCCAAACTATTCCACGACATCCAACATCAGCATACAATTATTCCTAAAATACTGTTTATTCCTGATTCCTAAAATTTGCCAGATGTCCGGATTTCTTAAGTTTTCTGGATTTTGTTATTTTTATAATTTCCAAATATTCAAAATTTCATTCTAAAATATCTAACCTTAACTTTCTAAAAAGTACATTTTAGTAGTTTAAAAACGTCACCATAGAGTATAAAAGTCCCGACAGATTAAACGTAATATTTTCATCGCAGAAATAACCGGACGAGATTTTGGGGATTTTAGGTTTCTAAAAATTGGGTATTCTCGAAGCAGCCACTGGACACGCCCGAGCGTACGACGAGCGGCGACATTGAATGCGTTTCGGCAGGTACAAAATTACTTTTCCAAATGTTACAAGCGAAATTCTTTCAAAAATTTCAACCATCCCCTATCGTGGATAAGAAAACTTTGTTTTTTCATATCTCCCACGAAACCCAAATAAAGAACCAAAATATCAAGCCGTAGTTTTTGGGAACGATTATTTTTTCATTCCCAGGTACGGAAATCCACGAGATGACATCGTGGTCCAGCATCGAGTCCGTTTTCAAGTTCCTGGAGGATCGTTACCGGAGCGTTGTCGCGAAAAAAGAATTGTAAACCCCCATGCGAAAAATAATAATAAATCGAGGTTGAATTTTATCCCTATGTACACGCAGTAATCGATAACGATTATTTAATTACGGAAGTCAGAAAAACCACCATTGTTATTGAAACAATGTGGAAATATGAACTGTAGAACTATGAAATTTGGCAAGTAATAACGTCTTATACTACAAGTATAGGGAAAAATCACAAAACAATACATTTGTAATTAAATCTTTAAAAAACTCGGGTTATGAAAAAAATATTCCGTAAAAAATCTTTTAAAAAACTTTGAAAAAACAATTAATTTGTAATTAATTAAAAAAAAAATATATTGAAAAAATTGCAAGACTGGATTTCTGAACTATTTATAATATGTACCTACAAATTTGTACGGAAACTTCGGTGGGGGAGAGCGACTCGCACTTGACCGGATTTTCTTTCAATTATGTTATTTAACAAAAAGTTTATTATGGCGTATTTTCGGAAACGTTTCGTGAAAAATTGGAGTTTTTTTTGGGGTCGTCGCAATCACACTATTTAGGTCTTATGACCAGGAGTTGGCAAATAACCATAAAATTTGTTTTTGAGCCGTCATGTAAAAAATACTACACTTAAAAATAAAGCAAATACGTCATAGTGATCCTTACTCATTGACTCATGCATGCCTAACTGTACAATAAATAGAATAACAACAGAATAATCAAAAACTTAATTTATTCTTCAAAACAAAAGTTTCGCAATTTATGATTAGGTGAGGGTTATATGGCCCCCTGGGGGCCAAATTAAATGTATTGGACTTTAATTCAACTTAATGAATCTACTCTTCACCACGTATGTCGCTAGAATAACTGGCTTCACAAAATGTGCAGCTCGTATCTAAATTTTCAGGTATCCTATCTGAATTGTCATAGTGCTCATCATATTCAGAGTCAGTTTTTACGACTGCATCACTTTCAGAGCTAC
>JAPYZJ010006367.1:0-10028 GCA_030522765.1 Ophioninae sp. B BG-2022a | reverse complement strand
ACATGCTTATATCAATCGTCTTAGAATTTCACCCCCTACCTCCCATTTCAAGGATAACATTCTTAGCTGGGACACCCTGTATATATATGTATATATATATGGATTCTAATTTTATATAACCATATGCAGGGCTTGTAGAAATCTCAAAATTTCGCGAGAGATATTTCACCGTGGGTAATTTACCCAGTGGGCAAATCGTGTTATTCAATTATTCGTCGTAGCTCGAATTCAATTTGGGTCTGGAAATACGTGAGTGTGAGTGTGTGTGCAAGGGAGAGAGAGAGAAGAAAGCATAAAAGCTGCTAAATGATTTAGTATTCGACCGACTCAAACCTCTCTACCAGGATTACATTATTCGACGATTTCCGGATAAGCACATACGACCGAGAACATATATATATATATGTATATATGTATGGGTGTCATGAACCCGGACCTACGACTACGTGAATCTTACAGAAACGATTTTTCGTTACCGAGTGACTACGACCCCTCTACGTCTCTTTCCCTCTTCAGGCATCTTTAATTCTCTTCTGATCCACTCGGTCTGCTCGATCTCTCATTCGACCCTAATCAAATGTGAAATCCTCATCCCACAGCGAAATGAGAATTGGGAAGACCTCCATTGTTTTCTGTGAATGACACACGTCTGACCCCAACCGGAGTTATCAATGTACTTCACATGTATTTCCATTCGGTCATCAACGATGTCGTTTTCTCCTCGTTCTAGACAACCTTCCAGCTGGGATATTCAGCTGGGGTATTCAGCTGGGGTAGCCTGCCCAGAAGTCTGTTGGGATTGCCTTCATTGGGATTTATTCCATTTTCATATCGCCCTCCCCCCCCCCCTCTCTTTTTAGCTACTTTTTAGAACCTTAATTAGGCGAAAGGATGTGGATTCAACTCAAGGTACGAAAAGTCGAAAAGCACGTTTCGATCGGCCCTCCACCTACGAGAGTGCAAAGAAAAAAAAATGGCTGAGATGAGGGGGCACGAAAACAATGGGGGAAGGGGTCTGAGCACATCACGGTGGGGCCGGATGCAACGCTCGGTAGGTGGGTAATTATACGAGACCGTGGAACTTAATTATGTAGATACGTCCATATATATATATATATTATTACACAGGGTGGGCAGAGGAGAAACGTCTAAAAATAAAACATACATTTATTTCATAATTTCATCCGATAAAAATCCTATCCTATCGAATACCAAGCCTATCCAAATCGACTCTTTCTATTGGAACTATTTTAAATATCGTTTTTTATTACTTGAACTCGTTTATTTTGCACTCTCAACTAAATTTTAGTCATAGTCGATAAAGCCTAAGTATCCCGTAATGTTTAGGTGTCATTTGACGTCATGGTAATTAGTTATGACGAAAAAGATATTAAAAATAAATATATGTATAAATATATATACATATAACATATAATATATAATATAAAAATAAATATTTATATAATGTAAAAAATATATACAAATAACCGTAGTGAGAGAAAAAAAAATCGATATCAGACGAAAAAAACGAAAAAGAGCCATTAACAAAATTTTGTTTGCTTTTTCGACTATAAAAAATTGCTGAAAATACCACTTTTGTTGGAAACCCCTGAATATGAGGCATCAAAATTTTACTTTTAGAGCTCCCTTCTCCTGTCATCCTGAATATATATGTATATACTCGAGCAGAAATCCGAGGTCAGTCGCACCTTAAGAACTCGCAGTGTGGTCTCTCCTGTTCACATATTCTCAATTACTTTTCTCTCTCTCTCTCTCTGACCCATTATTTTCTCTTTCATGAACTCGGACTTGCGCACTCGTTTTGCCATGTGCGAGATTACAGGCGTATGCTTCTCGTATCGGAGTATAATAAAAAAAAATATATATATATATATATATATATATATACGTACGCGTACACAAATACATCGAGAGGAGATGGTCGGTCGTCGCGACGCCCCAAGGCGCTGAATTGCTCGTGAAACTGCAACGTGAGTTGGGAGTAGGGGGAGGTTGAAGAATAAAAGAGAAAAGGGGTTGGAAGGGGTGGGAAATCCATAGAAAGAGAGAGAAAAAAAACCCAGAGAAAAAAAAAGACGATCCCTGACGTTAAGAAGACCGTAAGAAGCTGTAGAATAAGAAGTAGAGCCAAGAAGGGGTCGATACTTCGCAAAAAAAAAAAAAAATAACAAGAAAACAGTGAAACGTATATAAATAGAGAAGGGATGAAGAATAGGCGAGAGTAGGTTGTGGCTCGCGAGGGGCGCCGTCTGCAATTTCGTTTTTATTGGTCGTTATGCACCTGAAATTCCTTTCGTTCGTCCTCGTTTCTTCAACTCTCATTCCTCCCCCTCATTTTCCCCTCTCTCGGTCTTTCTCTCTCTCTCTTCCTCTCTCTTAGCTGATGGACGTAATCGCCCACGAGCTTACGATACTTGGGGGAATATAGGGTCGTTGCGGGAAGCTTCTTTCTATGAGAATACAGAGGGAGAATAGAAAAGACGAGACCGAGAGGGATGATGCCTCGGGGAGGAAAGGAGGGCTGAAACGAAGTACTTGCAAAGGGGTTGCAGCTTCATTTCACCCAGAGCCAAATGGAGAAGCCAAGGGAAGGGACGTTAGGACAGAGAATGAAAAATGAATGCGTTCTGTATATATACATATATATATTTTTCTTCTTTTTTTATGTACATAAATATGTATATATATATATAGAATATATGTACATATTTATTCGTAAAAATGGTCTTGGATCTCTCCAGTATGATGGGGCTGCCTATGTATCTCCTAGGCTGTTGAAAAAAAAAGGCTCCACGACGCAACATCTGAGCCCATGAAGAAACGATACAGTTTTGGCATGCCACTCCGTCTACGAGTATATCGCGAGATCCTCAGCGAACTTTGTGTTTAAGGGCGAAAATCACCCGATCCGCATAAACGAAAACCTGTGGGCTATTTACCACGACATTATTGACCCATTTCTATGCATATTTCTACTATACTCGATGACACTTGAGCATGTATTTGATAACTGGTATCGTAGCTTGGCAAATAAATTTTGAGAATTTTTGCTTGTCTTATAATCGTTGGAAATGGTCATGAAATGTTCCTATCGCTCATATTGATGATGATGATGAAACAAGTACAATTTATTTGCTATCAGAATATTGATAGGATTAAAAAATTATAAGAATTGCCAAATTGTAATTATTTGAAAAATTACATGGGTTACGAAATTATAACAATTCAAAAAGTTACAAGGATTTAAAAAGTCGCAGTAATTGCAAAAATATGACGATTATAAAATTAGAGAGATTGAAACGATTGCAGCCATTGAAAAAATAAAAGAGTCACATATTTACAGTGATTGCGAAATTGAAACAATTGGAACATTGAAATAATTACAGCCTTATAAGAATAACGAAATTACAACGATTAGAGAAAGTGATTGTGAAGAATGACAAAAATTCAAACAACTAAAAAATTATAACAATTCCCTAAGGACAACGATTACAGAATAACTAAAATTTAAAAATTATAAGAATTACTTAATGACAAGAATTACATGATTACAATCATTAAAATAATTGTAATAATAACATAATCACAACGATTACAAAATAATTAAACAATTAAAAAATTCTAACAATTACGTAACAGCAGGGATAACAAAATTACAATACTGAAAAATATTGAAACAATTGCATGGTTTGAACGATTGGAACATTAAGTCAGTTACAAAATTACAACAATTACAGAAAGTATTTTTAGAAAAAAAATCAAACCGTTCTCTCTAGGTAAATCATTTAACAATCCAATGGTGAAAAATTGGGACACCGAGTGGAGTACATAGGTGAAAAGTCTTGCTTGCACTGCTGAAAGAGAAAAGAAAAGTTTTCCTCTTTTCAGGTATAGAGGCGCCTGTTCATATAAATTTATGTAGAGTGGCGGACAAATGTGCGGAAAAGTGCAAGGGTGAAGCAGTTTTTCAGACGGCGCCGAGAGTGGGTGGTCACGTGGGTCGTCTATTCCATGGATTATTGACGAATGTGTATATTTCGATTTTCCTTCATCCCCACCATTCTCTATTTCACCTCTCGATTGTTTGGGTTTGTTTGCTGAAGGGGTTTAAAGGGGCTCCAAAAATGCGGCTGGTGCACACTTGAAATAATGACCGAAGCTGCGCTTAGCCATCAACCGCATTGGACAGTCCTGAACGAATTTTTATTGCTCCGACCATTTCTCTTTTAAATACCTATACGCGTATAATACGGTGTGTGACAATGACCAATACATATTTTGATACAGAATTTAACGCTCTACAAAAAAGGTCTCTTAATATTTTACGATAAATCCACTCTTTAAAAAGTTATTTAAACTCAAAGTTGAAAGTAAAATGGTACTGATATTTCTGGGTGATTGGTATACCCCTTAATACAAAGCATGTATATTTCGTCACTTCCTGAGCTACCATATATAAATATTAATTGCTATAATAAAAATAATGTGTTCACTCATAAATTCAAAAATAACAAAAAAACTGTATGTATAAAAATAAAAATTAAAAAGTAAAAAATTTCAATTTTTATGTATAAATTTATATTAAAGTTTCTATACAAACTCAAACCCGAACAAACCCAAACGAAATGATTTATTCGTAGCCCAATTTACATTAATCAATATTCCAACGAAAAAATCAATTATCTGGTTATGAAAATAATATTTTTGGCCTGAAATCCCCCACTCCTAATTTTTGGATTTTTTAATCACAATTTTCGTATTTTTTTTGTTTTTTGTAAGTATATTAGAGGGGGACAAGTAAATTCGCAAAATTTGAAGTTATCTCGATGATAGAAGATGAAAATGATATTTTTTCATTGGGTGTACCAAACAAGCAAAATATTGCTTTTGGTGATTGAAGTTGATAGTGGAACGAGCAGCAATGGTGTCCCGCCGCAGTACCAACATTGCCGCCGTTAGTTCTGCATATGCGTAGATATACGTATATGCGCAAAGCATAATTGCTGGCAGCAAAGAGGTGCGGTGTACCCGCGCGCCAAGCAAACCCAGCACAGGCGACCGCTTCCGCTTCGCGTATCCGCATCCTGCACTCTCTGTACAACCTTTAGGTACAGACTCGTATCAGCTCGGGTACATACACACCTAGCGGGTTATTTGCCTCGACACGTCCAATCGGAGGATTCCGAATCAAGAAAAAAAATTATTACAAAATTTACACCCATTAATTATTCATTTTCTTTGCTAATAACCCTAAAAGTTAGAAATAATAATTAATAATCAGAATAATAGGAATATTTATTTAATATTGTTTTAACCTATATTCTATAGTAAACATTTTATTGATAGTAAAAAATAATAAATTGATTAATAAAAATAATGAATAAATGTATTATATAAATAGCTAATTATTTTTATATTAATATTAATGTTTAGTAAAAATATAAAGAAATTATGGGAAATGAGGGGTTAAAAAAGTGGGCCAAAAAGTACAATGCAAAAAACTTCGCAAATAATATTTAATTAATATTTTTTTTAACCTATATTCTATAGTAAACATTTTATTCATAGTAAAAAATAATAAATTGATTAATAAAAATAATAAATAAATGTATTATATAAATAGCTAATTATTTTTATATTATTATTAACGTTTAGTAAAAATATAAAGAAATTATAGAAAATGAGGTGTTAAAAAAGTGGCCCAAAAAGTACGATGAAAAAAACTTCGCAAATGTAGCTGACGAGTAACCCAAACGAACCCAAACAAGTAACTAGAAAGTCGTAGCACGAAAAAAATGCAAAAAATAAGAAATACTAAAAGAATTACGAAAACAGAATAAGAATCACTGAAAATCTATTTTTTCGTGAATATCGTCACCACGAACGAATTGTATCAACAAGTCGTGGCGGGACGATACAATTCCTCGATTATACAGTTAGGGACGTCGTTCATCGGCAATCCAGGTGTTTGTTTGGAGTGTGCCCCCTCAGGAAATTTATATCCTACGAAAAATACAATGTCCCTAGTATACCGGATTAATCGTGATTTCGAAGCCGTGCGATATTTCAAGCTTTCAATAAAAAACAAAGTCCTCATATTAACCCCTACGGGGTCCCCAAATTCGAAACAATGGTCAAAAGCGTGACCACGGAACGTCCTCGAAATAACCAGCTCGAAATCGTCCTCACATATCGGTACGCGAATACGTGAACGGAATTGTTTTTTTTTTGTTTTCATTTTTTTTTTGTTTTCGTCAAAACCCAACGATACCAGGGGATAATGCATCATCCTCGTGGCGTCATTCGCGCTCGACGAACCTCGATAATGTTTTATTCATGACGTTGTACGGGGTGGCTCGTCGAAAAATATTTGTTCTTTCGTCTCCTCGGCCGCGATTTTTTTTCCCCCCCACCCCTTCCCTTCTGGTTATAAATTACAATAGAATTGGTGCGAATGCGTTTTGCGAGCTCGCTTCAACGGAAGCACGAATTTGTGGAATACGAAAAACGGGGATGAACGAAAAAAAAAAAAAATAATAAAAAGAAAAGCGTAAAAAAAAAAACACAGCGGAGACGGACGTGGGTCAACGGCTCGGGAGTATTAATTTCCGTTGCCGTTTTGGCACAGTGAACTCGTGGATAAAAAAATAAAAAGAAAAATAATGAAAATAAAAAAGGAGTGGTCGAGTCGTTAAATTCCAATTAGCCAACGTGCAAGTAACGTAAGTATACTCGCACGTTTACGACGCTTAATTTACCCCGGTTCGCCCGTATATTTAACGCTCCCCGGTGCACGGATACGCGAACGGATAACACTAGCGAGAAACACGAGTGCACGTTGAAACACGGTTCAACTCGTGACGACGAAAAAGAAGCTCCGGCATTGGGGGACCGTTTCAAAATTTCGACTCCCGTTGAAGATTTTTTTTTTTTCGTCTTTGGAATACGAAGGGTGGTTGAAAATTTCTCGCCTCGGACGAGAAACCACGGGGAAGTTGATATCTTTTTGAATTTCTATTTTTATTTCATTATTTTGAGTGTATGTAGGTACTTAAAATTTTTTATTTTATTTTATTTTATTTTATTTTATTGAAATTTATTTCAATAAAATAAAATAAAATAAAATAAAATTTTTTTTTATTCATTTTATTTTACTTCGTTTTATTTCTATTTTATTTTTATTTCGAGCTTAAAACTGCGCTCCCTAGATTTTCTCCCTAGAAAGTTTCTCAACTTGTAAAGTTTGAGAAAATATCTAGCTCACTTGTACGTTGACATTACGGAACGCAGATTGTGCTATTCCCAATTATCGTTGTCCAACGTCAATCACTTTTTTTTGTAGAATATATACTATGTTATGAAATATAATTTATAATAATTTACAATTTTTATATCGAATGTAACGTAGTTTTTATTGTTTTAGTTATTTCGTAACGGACATCACTCCAACAACAACACTTTCCAAATGGTTTTTTGAAACTAGTAATTCTGGATTAATTGATACGTTTAATTATGCCCAAGTACAAATATGGGGCAAAATAATTAAAAAAAAAAAATAGATCAATTATTTCAAAATCTATAAATTAAGAATAAAAGAATAACATAATGATAATAATAAAAGTAATACAGAAATGCTGAAAATAAAAATAAAAAATTGTATATAAATAAAAACGAAATAGAAAATAAAATTTATAATAGAAAAAAAATATAAAAAACATATAATAAGTAAAAATAATGAAACTAAAACTAAAGAGAGTAATTAATTGATTTGCATGATTTATTATGCCCTACCGGACTCTCGGAAAAAAAAGACTCGTGCATAAAGTAAATATTACAAAACAAATTTTTTAAATAAAATAAGAAAATGATTTAAATAATAATAAAAATAAAATAAAGGAAGAGAAGGAGGGAGAAAGAAAGAGAGAGAAAGAGGAAGAGAGTAAGGCGAGCACATAGAAGCAAATCGATGGCTAATAGCCTCCCCGCTGTAATTAATGCAACAAGTTGATACCTAACACTTATCTACGACCACGTTGCCACCGTCGAGCTTTAAACGGGACGATTCGCCTCGGGCCATGAAACGCTTTCTCTCTCTCTCTCTCCCTCTCTCTCTTCGCTTCTCGCCTGAGAGCCAAACAACTGTATATACATATACAGAATCATGCATAGATTTATTTGTATATACACACAATATGTACAGGTATCTAGACACTTGTGCAAAAGCCTGTGAAGGAGATCCCCTTCGTCGATTATATATTTCCCTAACCATTCAACGATATTATACAACATCGATTTTTACACTTTTACGACAATTATAACTTGCCTCCCTCCCCATTCAACTAGTTGATTCACTCAGAGGTTCATAAAAACCCAAGCAAATCAGAACTAAAAAAAAAAGCGTTCGAGCTTTCAAGTGAACTTTTTGCTTTCTTCGTAACGACATTATTATTACGACTGTACGAATCTCGACAATTAAAATAAATGTCATCATGAAGGAAAAAAGGATGAAAACTTGAACTCGTTGTTTTTTTTTGATTGAATACATAATCATATATTTTATATTGCAATAATTGATAATAATAGATCAAATATTATTATGAAAAAAATAACACGAATCAGTCTTCAACTTTTTTTGTTTCGATCGAATGTATAATAATTTTATATATTATTATTTCTTATAAGAGTTAATTATAATGTTATCAAATAATTATTGAAATTATATTATCATTAATAGAGTACGATCATGTTTATAAAATTATTATTAATTTTGTGATTATTATTATAGTTCTTGATGTTGTTACTAATATAAAATAATCATATTAATATAATTTTAATAATATTATTATTAATATTATTATCATTGCGTTTTAATAAAAACACTACGAACGCTTGACATTATTATTACGACTGTACGAATCTCGACAATTAAAATAAATGTCATCATGAAGGAAAAAACGATGAAAGCTTGAACTTTTTGTTGTTTTTTTGATTGAATACATAATCATACATTTGATATTACAATAATTGATAATAATAGATAAAATATCATTATGAAAAAAAATACACGTGAGTCTTGATTTTTTTTTGTTTCGATCGAATGTATAATAATTTTATATATTATTATTTCTTATAAGAATTAATTATAATATTATCAAATAATTATTAAAATTATATTATCATTAACAAAGTATAATCATGTTTATAAAATTATTATTAATTTTGTGATTATTATTATAGTTGTTGATGTTGTTACGAATATAAAATAATCATATTAATATAATTTTAATAATATTATTATTAACATTATTATCATCGCGTTATAATAAAAACACAACGAAAGCTTGAACTTTTCCGTCGTTTAGATTTTCGCATTCATCGCGTTGCATTCATTTTCGTTGGTAAATAATGACTTTTTGATGATTTTTAAATTCTTTTTTGAAAATTGTACTTTCGGTGTGACGATTTGGAGGAAGAAGAGAATTTGACGCAAGATTTTCGACGTTCGAAGATGATTGTGGAATATCTGGAACGCGAGGGGCGAAAATAACGAAGAATTCCAAAAAAGTTGGAAGAAGCTCGAAAAGCTCATCTCCGGGAGAGATTCACGTTGCGGCTTAAGGGAATGCTCGCCGCGTGGGGAGGGCAATAGTTAGCGCGCCGCCTGCAAGATGAGCATTTTAACCCGCAGCAGCAGAATTTGGCAGGAATCCCGAACTCGGGCAATTCTGGGAAGCAAAAAAAAAATGGAAGATGGAGAGAGATGGTAGACCACACTTTCCAGCGGAAAATGGGCTCCGGGGTGGAATGAGGAAGATGGGGAAGAAAATCTTTAGGTACACGGGATTGTTCCTCGCCAGCCAAAAGATGCTGCTGCCAATTCTTAAGGAGCTTCCGGTTTGCGTGGGCATTAAAAGTGATGCCTCGAGAGGATTGCCTAGAACGTTTCAACCAACACGGACATCGGATCTTTCACGTCGAATTTACTCCCTGTAAAAGTCCTCGTCTCG
>JAPYZJ010006366.1:0-18066 GCA_030522765.1 Ophioninae sp. B BG-2022a | reverse complement strand
ACCTTTGGTACTTTTATCTAGTCCTGGACGCAAGCAAACTCAAATGAATTATGCTGAGCACAGCATTGTGCCTTGTACAGTCGTTTGGTTTTGCTGTTGGCTCATTGGAAACCAATAATCCTAGAAACTTGTGCAATCTGCTAAACCCAAAACAAACCCAAACCAATAACCTTTGGTACTTTTATCTAGTCCTGGACGCAAGCAACCTCAAATGAATTATGCTGAGCACAGCATTGTGCCTTGTACAGTCGTTTGGTTTTGCTGTTGGCTCATTGGAAACCAATAATCCTAGAAACTTGGACGCTCCGCTAAAACCTTTGGTACTTTTATCTAGTCCTGGACGCAAGCAAACTCAAATGAATTATGCTGAGCACAGCATTGTGCCTTGTACAGTCGTTTGGTTTTGCTGTTGACTCATCGGAAACCAATAATCCTAGAAACTTGGACGTTCCCCTAAACCCAAACAAACCCAAACCCAAACCCTTGGTACTTTTATCACATCCTGAACGCTTACAAACCCAAATTAATTATACCGAGTATCTGTATCCTTGCTGGCTGCAAACAGACCCGAATCAATAATTCTCGATTCTCGTACCTTCCGCTAAACCCAAACAAACTCAAATCGACACTGAGTACTTGTTCCGTTTCATCTTCAGATAAATAAACTCAAATCGATCGTCCCGAGTAGATCATGAGTCCCCTCATCCATTTTGCTGAACCCCAACGAACCCAAACGAATAATCTCCAGTATTACTGCTATCAGCTGCATTTTGAGGTTAGAAGTTCTTCGAAGTCAGATGATATCCGGTGATTAGACCTGGAGGAACTTGAATACCCTGATAGCTGTCGTTGCAACTGCATAGAAAATCGGACCAACCGTCGATTCATTGGGTTAGCCTGCCAAATAGACAACCTCCAGAGGGTAGCTATGCCGAGTTCGTGTCAACATTGCGGCCACTTCGTTACCAACCACTATCGGGACTAGTTCAAGTTATTGGAGGAAGTTCTGGTAGTTGGCTGGTTGGTCGTGTAGTCAATCCTATCTATGAAGAGGAATGGTCGATTGAATTGGTAGATGTTGGTGGAGTAGGGAGGGGGGTGGGTGGGTTAGTTGGTGGTTGAGGGTTGGCTGCCAGGGTTGAAGAGAATGACCAGGATGAAAGAGGAAAAAGGATGGGGTATACAGATATCCGTGGGCTGTACGAATGGAGGTTACCTAGTCGTTCAATTGGGGATTCATTTTCGGTAATGGTATCCCGGCGCCCCCTTTGTCCACTCGAACTCGCTTTCTCTCTTGCCATTTACCCTGTCTTTGATCAACGCCTCCATTACGCTATCTCTTGAAAGACATCCGATGTCGTTCGTGAAAAAAAAAAGAAAAATATTAAAAAAAAAAAAAAACGGTTACCAGAGATATGGAGTCCGATTCGTCGAGCGATAGTGGTCGACCTTCGTTCTAGTTGCCTCTCGTTTATAATCAATAAGACGACACTCGACTCCGATATAAGGCTTTTTTCAAAGCAAACTTGAAGTGGGAGAATCAAGCGTGGAGTTCGAGGTCAGATTTTGACGGAATTTTCGACTTGGGTTTGAAGTTAAGTCAATTGAAATTGAATTTCGAGTTTTCGATTTTTTATTCGAACGTTCGAGGATGTTTTGATTGGGTTTGTTATGTTTGTTTGGGTTTGTTTGGGTTTGTTGGTTTCATGGTTTCTACTTGGACTTGAAGGTTGAGCCAGTTTTACCTGAATCGGGGTTCAAGTTTTTGATTTTGTACTCAGACGTTTAAGGTCAAATCTTTGGCTTTGGAATCACATTTAGAACTTGAATTGAAGTCCATGCTTTTAGATTCTTTCGTTGGACGTTCAAGGTCAAATGAATTTGGAGGTCAAATCACTAGAACTCGAATTAAAAATCCAGTTTTAGATTCCTTCGTTGGACGTTCAAGGTCAAATAAATTTGTAGGTTAAGTCACTAGAACTTGAATTAAAGATCTAGTTTTAGATTCCTTCGTTGAACATTCAAGGTCAAATGAATTTTGAGGTCAAATCACTAGAACTCGAATTAAAAATCTAGTTTTAGAGTCCTTCGTTGGACGTTCAAGGTCAAATGAATTTGGAAGTTAAGTTCCTAGAACTTGAATTAAAAATCCAGTTTTAGATTCCTTCGTTGGACGTTCAAGGTCAAATGAATTTGGAGGTGAAATCACTAGAACTCGAATTAAAAATCCAGTTTTAGATTCCTTCGTTGGACGTTCGAGGTCAAATTTTCGAATCTGTACTTAGATTTGGAGGTTAACTCGCTAGAACTTCAATCGAAGTCCAAGCCTACGATTTCGTCGTTAGAGGTTCAAGGTCAAATCTCAGGATCAAGGTCAAATCTTAACTTGAGTTGAGTCAGTATTGCTTGAATTTAATTTGAATCTTTCGATTCCACAGTTGGACATTCAAATTCGAAAAAGCCAATGAGATTGGATTTTCTTGTAATTTTTCAGTGGCCTGTTCAACAGTAACAGTAACAAAATGTCAAGCGGCTCTTCATACGCTCCAGGCGTTTCCATTTTTTCGTCCAACCTGCCTGTGCAAGGAGCCTCACGTTGATCCCGAATGCAACAGCTTTCAAAATTTTCTCTTCGATCATCCGTGCGTTTACGTCCTCAAAAAAGGTGAGTGCATAATTAATGTTTTTTTTTTTTTCGAATTTTTATTTCATTTTTCGATCGCAATTAATATCTTTATTAATTAAATAATTTTTTTCGGAATTTATCGCTGTTTTATTGTCGTTAAAAAAAAATGGTGTTTTGCTCGAACGATTAACGCAGACAAAGATCCGTATCCGATCGACGCCCTACTAATGTGCAATCACGCTCTCGCTGAATGTCAGCGTGACAAGTCATGCCTCAAGCTCTACGATGACTTCAGAGCGAGCTGTCGCGTTCGCGATGGAAAGTGCAAAATGGAGAGTCGGTGAGTCTCTAATATTAACACCAAATCAAACCCTGCAGAATTTTACGAATTGTTTTTCATTTTTGAAGAAAATTGAAATTAACGTGAAATTTAATGATTTTTCACTCAATTTTCCCGAACCTAATTAATTCAATAAGTAATTTGTTAATTTTTCTATTAATATTATTAATATAATAACTCTATTATATTAATATTTTTATTTTATTATTATATTATTATTATTAATAATATTAAAATAATACAATTATAAATAATTGATATTTCAGTTATTGCTATTGCATTAATATTATTAATACAATAATTATATCGTATTAATTTTTTAATTTTATTATTAGATTATTATTAATGATAGTAAAATAATAAAATTATTGATAATTGATATTTCTTACGAATTGTTTTTATGAAAGTTCATTAGTAATCGTTTTATTATTTCTAAATTGACGATGCTAATTAGTCCGGATGAAAAAGATGAATCAAGAGAATGAAAATTCTCTTCAATGTGTTTTTTTTTTTCATTTTTATTTTCGAACTACTCGGATTTTGTGAATAGTGTCTAGAAATTCAAAGAACGCCAGACTTCACAATCAATTTACCCTCAAAACGATGAAAAAAAATTTGACTGACTCCCTTAAATATTCATGAAATTTTTTTTTCCCCCCCTTGAACTTTTCCCATCTGGCATGGATTTTTCCAACGAGACGCGCCTGAATGGAAATTTATTCTATTGGAAGGGTCGAGTGATATTTTCCCTCATTTTTTAAAACTATTTGTTTTTTCTTCGAATTTGAATATTGCTGTAAGATTGAACGAAGAATTATTTTTAATTTCATTAAAAATATTTTGTATGATAATACAAAAATTTCTAAACGTTTTTTTTTAATCGAGTTTTAATGAATAAAAACACAAAGCTTTTGCCAAACCGTTTTTAAAAATATGTACGGGTTTGTTTGGGTTTTGAAAATTATAAGAAGAGTGTGTTATATTAATGAAAAAAATAAACCCAAACGATGAATTTTTCAAAATATGTTAGGGTATTGAAAATTACAAGAAAAGTGTGTTATTTTAACGGAGAAAACAAACCCAAACGAACAATTTTTTAAAATATGTTTGGGTTTTGAAAATTAGAAGAAAGGTGGGTTATATCAATGAAAAATACAAGCCTAAACAAACAATTTTTCAAAATACGTTTGATTTTTGAAAATTAGAAGAAAAGTGTGTTATATTAATGAAAAATACAAGCCTAAACAAACAATTTTTCAAAATCCGTTCGGGTTTGAAAATAAGAAGAAAAGTGTATTATATTAATGAAAAATACAAACCCAAACGAACAATTTTTCAAAATCCGTTTGGGTTTGTTTAGCTTTTGAAAATTATGAGAAAAGTGTGTTATATTAATGAAAAAAACAAACCCATACAAACAATTTTTCAAAATCCATTTGGGTTTGTTTGGGTTTTGAAAATTACAAGAAAATTGTGTTATCTCAACGGAGAAAACAAACGCAAACAAACAACGTTTTAAAATATGTTTGGGTTTTGAAAATTAGAAGAAAAGTGTGTTATATTAATGAAAAAAAAACAAACCCAAACAAACAATTTTTCAAAATCCGTTGTGGTTTTTTTGGGTTTTGAAAATTAGAAGAAAATTGTATTATATTAATGAAAAAAACAAACCCAAACAAACAATTTCTCAAAATCGATTTGGGTTTGTTTGAAAATTCGAAAAAAATGTTATTATATTAATGAAAAAAATCGTAACGGGTGGGAATAATTTTTTCAAAGTATCACGAAAGCTCCGAAAACGTATCAATAATGCAAGCACGACTTTTGGGGCGTGAGGTCGAAAGGGATGATTCGTTCGTTCATGGGCCATCGAGTTCAACCCTCTTCTTTTGCCCCATACGTTTCTTCGAGCTCCCAACTTCTTCGTGTTCGTCCCTTTTGCTCCTCGACGTGAAAAGTGGATGAGAGCTGCTCGCAGTCGTCGTCGCGAAAGTTTGACAGTTTTCGGGAGGGTGGGACTGAATCCCAAGGCCCAAATTTACGGCTGAACGTTGACCCCACGAAATCACGACCCAAGGATACTTCATAAAAATAAATTCTCGGTTTATTCCACGAATGAGTCCGACGCTTCGATCCTGGGGATTTTATTATTATTTTAGGTTAGGTTACGCATCCCAGGTCCGATAGATCGCTTCCGGAGAGTGAAAAAAAAAAATTAAGTTGGTAAAAAAACGTTCAAAGTGATATCGAAGTTAAGCAAGATCGAAGAGGTTGATACTTGGATGGGTGACCGTTCCAAATCCAAAGTTTCAAATCCAAATTCAAATTTGACTCCAATAGAATAAAATTCTATTTTAATGAAAGCAAATAAAGGAATTTCTAATTAAATGAATTAATTAAATAAAGCCAATCATAAATTCATTCGTTTCATCACATCGCGTTTAAATGACATTATATAACAATATAATATTCTTCAAATTTGATAAAATTTTCTGTTTTTTGCATTTATTAAAATATATATTTTTAGACAGATTTTTAAAAAATATCTTAAATACTTTTTTCTTCAAAGTTTTCAAAGGTTTAGTGAACATTGAATGTAAAAAAAATATTGGCGTTTTTTGTCGTCATTAATTTTAGGATTCACTATTAGTAGCGTCACATTTTTGGGTCTTTTAATTATTTCCTCTTTTCGTCTCGAATTTCGATCTTTTTCGAAATAACAAAAGAGCTTGGGTGTGCGATACAAAAACGTCGAAGCGAGTGTGAAAGGAGGGTGAAGTTTTCTCTTCCGTTCCCTTTCACGCGGTGTTCCTTCATTCACACAAAATTGGGCCAAGCATTTTAACGCTTATTACAAAAGGGCTCGTGCCCTTACAAATCGTACGACCTTGCTGGACACCTTGGAGAACAAAGAAAACATTAAAAATGGGCCATTATTTTCTCGTACTAAATATCTCAAATTCGTATTTTTTTATTAACAATTATATCTCGTTTTATTATTGCCTAAATTGTATAATAAATATTTTCCTATTTAATTTTATTATTATTAAATATTTCTCATTTTTTTATTAACCGAATTTTGTTATTTCTATTTCATTATAATTCAATATCATTTATATTTTTTATTACATAATTTAATACCCAATATTTTTATTAACTGTATTTTTATCAACAATTTACGAATTGTTGACAAATTAAAAGAAAATAAAAATAATGTTTATTAATAACAATTATCAAATATAAATAATGAATTTTTACAACTAACAAAACAAAAAACAAAATGGCGCGAAAAATGTTTACGTAATTTCCAAAACGATTCGTAATTATAATTAAAGAACGAAACTTAAAGAGTAAGAGTTTCACCCAAAGAAGGAAAACAATGAGAAAAAAAAGTTGAAGGCTGCTCCGGACCTCGGCTATTATCCACTCAATATTCAACGCCTATAATCGTACCGCATAAAGGGGCAAGGAGGGGGATGGGAAAAATCAGGGGAGAAAATTATGCAGCCATTTAGGGAAGAGATTCAACAAGGAAAAGAAGGAAGCATTAAATAAAGTTCTTGTCTCGGCTGTGTGTATATCGATGTACCGAGGGGAAGGGGGGGGAGGATAAGAGTAAGTTGTAAGTAAATGAGCAAGAATACGCACGAGCAATATACAGGGTGTCCCATTATGTTTCGAAAATTTTAATATAAACATAAAAAAAATAATTAAGGAATAAAATAAATAATTTAAATAATGATAACGATAAAATTAAAATAATTATATGAAAAATGAAAGATTAAAGATATTTAGTGAAAAAAAAAACAAATCAAATACATTTTTTTTAGGTTTTTCAAATAATTACAAAATCATTATTTAATACAGTGAAAATTAATGAAACAATAAAATAGAATACAAAAAATAATGGAGTAAATTAATATCACAGTAACAATAATAAATATTTAAAAAAGTAATAGAGTAAATAAGCAATGAAATCAATATTTTTATTTTATTGAAATTGAAAACCGTAAAATATTAAAATCGACGCATTTTGGAAAATTAGAAAAACAAATTGAAAAATTACGAATAAAAAAATAATAATACTTCCCAGAAAAAAATTCGAAAATAATTTCGATTTATTTCAAGATAAACTTTTTCGTATCTCCATCTTTTCGTTTTGTTTTTTCATTTTTCTTTTTTTTATCAAACTACTCACGAACTTCGATCGAAAAATCAATTTTTGCAATTACACAAAAGAGATAGATATCAAGATAGATAGACGGATAAAGAACTCGTTACGATCAATGGCGAGCTTCAAATGGGACAATCTCTATTGACTGGCAAGACGTTCAAGGGAGTTCCTATATTTCGCGGTTTCTTTGAAACGGACCTAGTTATACCGACCGATTGAGGCCAATTTTTACATCGAATTACCCTGACTTCAACGTTCTCTCAGACTTCAGACTAAACCCCTCCCCCCTCGTTCTACCCCACCCTACCCCACCCTACCCCACTCTACCCCACCCTACCCCACTCTACCCCACTCTACCCCACCCTACCCCACCCCAGTTCAATTTTTCTTTACCCCACAGACCTTCGGGCTCTTCATCCTTCGAGTCCTTTTTTGCTCCGGTTGTTCCACTTTATTTCAAAAAATACCCTGGAGTGATCACTACTCGGGGTGGAAGCGAGACGGATTATTCGATTTTATCCGAGCCTCCATAAATTCCAGTGACTCGGTCCGGCATAGTTCGCTTTTGAAATACCGTTATTTCTCTTTGGCGAAACCCTCCCCCCCCCCCCTCTTCTCTCTTCTCTCTCCTCTCTCGCTCTCCGGCTGCCGTTTGACTGTCTATCCAGTCAAAATCTATTCAATGATCATCGAGGCTGCAAATAGAACGGCACGAGGACCGTGAACGAGGCTGAGAGGAAGCTTCCCGATTAATGTCGATTGGGAGAGAACTTCTCGTTAGCGAGTTCCCGGGTCACTTTTTCTTTTACCGTTTCACCCCTCGTTTCCTTTCCAATTTTTAAGGGGCTTTTTTTACGGATTGAAAAAGAGGAGTTTTTTTGTTGTTGTTTTTTTTTTTTTTTTTTTTTTTTTTTTTTTTTTTTTGGTGGATTCCTGGACGGTGGAAAGGGGAAAGCTTTGGACCATTATTTTTGTTTGGGTTTGTTTGGGTTTATTTGGGTTGTGTATGAATTTTTTAATTTGAAAAAAGAAAAAAAAAAGGAGTTCGATTAAAATATTTGTTGTGGGAACGGTTGCGAGTAGGTTAGGAACCATTTGCATCTTTGCATTTGATTTTTAGGCAGGTGGATTTGCCTTTGATTTGAGATGACGCGAGTTTTGTTTGTTTTTTTTCTTTTTTTTTTTTTTGAAAATTTCACAGTGGTCAGTTGAAACACACTTTTTAATGATAACGTCTTCATCAGATTCTTTTAACGGTAGTTCTGTTTTTTGATGAAACAGTCAGGGAAAACTTGGGGGATTTTGTTGTTGGAAAATATTTTCCTTTTTCATTTTTGGAATTTCTAAATAATTAGTCCTTTATTGAAAGCTCTTGAAATGTTGGTAATGTTTTTACTCAATTTGTATTTTTTTTCGGTTTTGTGTGTGACTTTTGTTCTTTGTTTTTGACGTTTTTAATTTTTCACTTGGTTTTTGAGATGGTGACGTTGTTTTTGAGTTTTTTACTTCGATTTTCAGATTTTGACTTCGTTTTTGAGATTTTTACTTCGTTTTTGAGATTTTGACTTCGCTTTTGAGATTTTTACTTCGTTTTTGAAATTTTTACTTCGTTTTTGAGATTTTTACTTTGTTTTTGAGTTGTTGGCTTTATTTTTGGGTTTTTGACTTTGTTTTTGAATTTTTGACTTTTCATTTGACTTCGCTTCTGAATTCTTTCGAAAAACGATATATACGAAGCGGAGAGAGTTGCGCGATATACACAGTGAGACGACGGTGTGGTTCCAGAACCACGTCGAGCCGGTACCTCGCTCTGATACTGCATTGCAGTGCCAGCAGCTCGCCTAGACACGATCCGCAACGTGTTGCCGTTCACGAGCATTCGGGCGGAAAACAGGGCGCACGAAAGATGAAGCTTGAATAACTTTTATCGAAATTTTCATGATTTTTCGTGAAAATTCCGAAAAATTCTCTCACGTTGTAGCTGTGTCTGACTTTTATTTATTTCTATCGATATTCGAATGTTCGTTATATTTTTTTCATGATAAAATCAATGAAAAAAATTGATTTAAAAATAACTATTAATAATTAACAATTCAAATTAATTTTAAGGTAAACTAGAATATTTTGACAATGCAAAAAAAAACAATAATGCTTCAGGTTTTTTAAAATTAATCTTCGTATATGCCCCAAAATGAAATATATTTGCCACTTATTTATTATTTATAATTTATCTATAATTTATTTTCATGATTTTTCGTGAAAATTCCTGAAAATTTTTCCACCCTTGTAGCTGTGTCTGACTTTTATTTATTTCTATCGATATTCGAATGTTTCTTGTATTTTTTTCATGACAAAATGGATGAAAAAGATCGATTTAAAAATAACTATTACTAATTAACAATTAAAATTAATTTAACAGTTAACCAGAATATTTTGCTAATGCAGAAAAAAACAATAATGCTTCAGGTTTTTTTTTTTATTAATCTCCGTAAATGACCCAAAATGAAATATATTTGCCATTTATTTATAATTTACAATTTGTTAATTATTTTTTTGTTTCACGTGTAAAGAAAATTTGAACTATTATTTTTGCATTTTTTAACCGTCAAAAATACTCGAACGAAAAATCGTGGGACGTTTATAGCTGTGTCTGACTAAAGCCTGGTTGAACTACTGCATACTCGTAGTCTCGCCCTTTTTACGAACGAGGAGGCGTGCAGTGGATTGTCCACAAGGATGGAAGAGCCATCAAAGAAAGCATCGACGCTTTCGAACGAAAATTGAAAGATCGAGACCACAAATCCCACGATTTCAACCCCGTCACATTCACCCCACAAAATCCTTTCTCCTTTACTCCCTTTGTTCTACCTTTTACGTGTATCTCGACCAACCATATTTTTCGCATATCTTGCCTGTATGAACAGCCACAGGAAGGAAGAAAACGTTCCTATCAGTTTCCTGTTTTTTTTTCTTTTTTTTTTTTTTTCTTCGTTTTTCGTTTTGTTTTTCGAAACGTTGAAAAAGAATCGTAAAGGTAAAGCGGCCGGGTTTTCGAGGGTAGAAAAGAGTACGATTCGACTTTGCGGAAATGTCTTTCAACCCCTAGAAATATATACATGCACACGCGTGCGTGTATTTGTTTGGAAAAGTTTCACAGTTCCCGAGAAGAAAAGAAATTGTCATCCCCTTTTCCCCAATGGCTGACTTGTAGATTTCTTTTCCACTTCCATCTCGTTCTGGTAAATTGCTTCTTCTCGTCACGCCATACATTTCTGACTAGAAGCTACCAGCCGACCGGAGAAGTCCTCAGGTTTTATTTTTTACGAATAACGTTGAAATTAGGCCTTTTTTTTCTGGCATTGACCCACTGGTTTTTGTTACTATTCTATTTATACTAATAGCTTTTTTTTAGGATCACCTTTTTTTTTTAAGTTATGTATTATTGACGATGAAACCTAGGGTTTTATTTTTCAAATTCATAGTTTTGTTAACAAATAATCTTCGGGTTTTTTTAAAATTAATTTTAGTGTTTTTTTTGTGCTGTGATTGATCCAATGATTTAGCTTTTGATAATTTGATGATTTTTTGGAGATTTTCCAAACATCACTCATTCGTCCTCAACTAAGGGCCACTGAAAGATACTAATTATACATATTGCCTTGTTCACGTAGTTGTTGCATTGTTTATTCGATCTTTGAAAATAGAGGCTTTTTTTTACGTAGCAGTTTATGTTTATCGAATATTTCGAAAATGAGGTTTTACGAATATTTCGAAAAAAGGGTCTGTTTTAAATATTTCGAGAAAAGGGTCTTCGATTATTCTGAAAAAAGGATGTCAAAATATTTGAAAAAAAGAATCTCCGTATGTTAAAAAAAAAAAGATTTTTGAATCTTTTTAAAAAAAAAGGATTTTCGACTATTTCGAAAAAAATATTTCCGGACATCCGAAAAAATTCGTTAAAAAGAAATGTTTTTTTTTTCAAACGAATTATTAGCCAAGTAAAAAAATATTATTTCTCGTATACAAAAATGAAATGTATATAAATAATATTGCAGATGAGATTGCGGTGAGAAGGTTGTGGAGTGCGAGTGGGGGGAATATCCGGTTTTGAGTCCTTGGTTCGTCCTCCTGGAAATTGCGTTATGGAATATTCAGTACTATCTGCACTGGGATTGCTTCTGACCCGCATCCACCGACCCCCCCTCCCCCCCCCCAAATCGTAACAAGCCACGTGACCCTTTTTAACCAGCGACCCTTTCCACGACCAGCCTTTGCTCGTCCGGTACCTCGAATGCACCCCTTTATCCCCTTGCCGTTTTATCGTCAGGCGACTTCCGGTGGTCGAACCGCGTTACCGTTTTTTTTTTTCGACCGGTTTCAGCATCCTTCCACTAAGACTGCCTTGTGTCCTCCGAACCGCCATTTTTCTTTATCCCCTTTTCCTCTTGCCATTAGTTCACCTTTTCCTTCCTTCTTCCTCGTCTACCCTTTTTTTTTCTCTTTTCACTTAACTTCCTTCAAGGCCACGAACCGCTTTTCCCGGAACGTCTGACCCAATACTGACCTTACCACTTGAAACCGCACGTACAAAGGATTTCGATGGCCTGCGATTTAAAAAATGAAAAAAAAAGTCTGAACGAAAGAATTGAATTAAAAAAATCCTTTAACAGGTTAAAATCCTCTCTGCCCCGTTATCGACATTTTTATCGTATATACTATTATTATTTATATATTTATAGATTTTTTAATATATTGTATTTTTTTTTGCGATTATTTTATCGCATTATACATTTTTATTGGAAATACGATATTTATCGCAAAAACGTCATTTAAAAGATGTTATAATAAAAGATTTACAGTAAATGGGGGGGTGAATATATGAAAATTAAATGTGTCATGAAAAGTTTTTTGTTTCCATCGATCCGGAAGAATTCAAACGTTTCGGGGTCACGAAAATTTGTTTTTTTTGTTCGTCTGACCATATCGGAATTTTCTACTTACAACCGTATTTCAGCTCGATTATGTAATTCCGCGAGGATATTTTTATATCTTCGATTAACAATTAAGAAAAAAGCAAGAGCATTTTATTATTTATTCATTTAAAAGCATACAAAGCATTTATTTATTTTTTTATTTTTTTCAATCATATCTATAATAAATCTGATCAAAATTTATTTGCGTTAATTTTGAACATGAAATTTTAGAGTAAACCTGTACATTTTTTACAACTGTAATGTAATATTTATACGTTTTTTTGTTGCCGTGCCAGAGATGCATCGACGGTTGATTTAGTTGGGAATGGTCGATATATTCAAATACATATAGTGTGCACGATGTGCACACGCTATAATTACAAAGGGGAGATTGGCACGCGGAGGTTGATGCATCACGACCGAATTCCATTTGTAATGGAATGTTCCTGATCCGATAGGTCCATGAATGCATTACGGACCTAGTCCATTTCGTCATCAATACAGCTATACTACAAATGGAACACCCGGTATACACGGATCCTCTAAAAATCATTCCAAATCTTAAAAAAAAAAAAAAGAAAACGGTGGCTTTTTGAAAATCCTTTAACCCCTCGACCTTGAAGTTATTTCCAAATTTTGAAAGAAACATTTTTCGATAGGTGTATTTCGCACCTGATAACGAGATATTTTTCAAAATCATGTTTTTATTTTCATTTTTTTTAATGGGATGAGACATCGCTGAAATTTAACCTTGTGAATGGTACTAGAGGTCAAAGCATCTGCAATCTCTTCGTCATTGTGTTAAAGCCGCCATTATTCGACGTTACCATTCAATTACACGTGACACACGCGGTTGCAATGCAGATAACGTTACTCGTGCAGGCTTCGATGTCCATTGGTGGCGAACATGCTCATTGTCAGCATAAGGTTCGAATCTGCCATTCGTGTTATCAGTGTCTTCGAGTTATCTGCGTTTCCCATGTTCGCAAACAATCGCCCAGTCTCCGATTTCCACCCTTCGTGGAAAGACAAACCCTTGCGTCTCAAATCTCGGACAAGCCAGAATTGTACGAGAGAAAAGGCGTATGTACAGGGTGGTATTCGAGAATATGATTATTCTTATACGCGACAACCAATCTCGGTTGAATTGACGAAAAGTTTAGTATTTTGTTAAATAAAAACTCAAAGTGACGTTGAAAACCCCTTAATACGTACATCTGAGAGTAAAACTGATTCAACCAAAGGATATATCATGGAAAATAATGAAACTTTTGTCCCAAACATTTTTGTCTAACGTCAATATTTAACGAATTATCGAAGCTAGATTTTTTGTGCAACAGCCTGTATAATGTACAGGGTGTCCTGGGTCAAGTGTTACAAGCTAATATTTCGAAACCTATGGACGAGAATGAAAAATTGTTCAAATAAAAGTTGTTCCGTTTTCAGAGGCAAAAAAGGCTGCAATGACAATTTGACCCTCAACCCGACCACCAAGGTCACACAGAGGTCAATTTCGAAATTTGCTATGAAAAGCCGGACTTTTTATAGCGATCCTTTTAATGAGGATCCGTCGATCATTTTTACATCACAATTTTGATAATAAAAACATTTTTAATGACTCTGATTGCGTTGCCCAGTAAGACAAATTAGCAGGATTACTAAGTGGAAAATGATATTGTGATTTTTGCAACGGCAATTTTTTTTCGAAAATACTGTTCATCCCATTGGAAAATTCGTGTAAAAAAAAGCTACCAACCGACAATAATCACCCTATAAATTCGTGTATACTTTTCACGTTGTCGACCACCACAACCGCATTGCAGAATTACCAAACGAAGTTCCGGGGCGCATAAAACAACCCCCTGCCGAGGATGGTCAGGGAGCATCAGACAGCAATATAGATAGAGGGTGAAACGTGGGGTAGGTTCGGGTCAAAGGGGTGCTTCGTTTCGTGAGATTCCGTCGAGGAGGTACGACTCCCTATTCCTCCCTATCATATATTACAATTATATATCTTCTCTCTCTGTCTCTGCCCCTTCCCTTACCCAACTCGAACTCTTCGTTGTCTGTGACCGGCAGGCTCTAAGCCAAATTTATGATGCGCTCATACCCAAATGGAAACGACTGTGAGGATGAGGAGTTCGTCCTTAGCACCTAAAGTGCCTTTTACTCTTTTCCTTCTTTTTTTTTTACACTTTTTATAAACGACTTCGTAAATTTTTCGATCATTCTCCGACTTCGATCATTTAATTGGCCATTTTTCCACCTTGATGAACTTTAGATTTTTTTTAAAAATTAATGTAGTATCGAAAAAATAATTTTATTTTTTTGCAATTTCCTGTTTATACACGGACTGAATTATATTTATTTTTGAAATTATTTATTTATCGTTTATTTATTCGTAAATTTATTTAACATTTTTCTTTATTTATTTATTTCTAATTTATTTACAAAATGATATTTTTCATGGCAGAATTATATTCTGCATGGGAACATTTTTTTTTTCAAGCAATGAATAAAAAAAATCGACATCCATGAAAAAATGAATAATTTTTTTCAATCCTAATCAGGAGCCTTCAGGATCAGTGGATAACGTTTCGAGTAAAAAAGCCTTCGCAAAATCGTAAAATTAAGCCCCCAATAAAATCGTCAGGTCAAATCTTCAGAAATTTGCATAAAAGGAAACTAGTGGGTGGACACTAAGTGGAGGGTGGTTTGCAAATAAAATGAATATTTGCATTTCTCATTTATCCTTTTCGTTTTTTTGTTTTTATTCCATGATTACAGAGACGCTTGCCACGACGCCTGGACGCAACTTCGGCTTTCGCCAATGTTCGGTTGCATTTGTCCAAAAAATCAGATAAAAAGACGATGCGACAAAATATTCTCAGCGGTTAATCATAATCCTTGCGTCGGTAAGTTGAACAAACGAATGTCTCTTTATCCGTGTTGTCGAAAGAAACAATATTAATGTAAACATTTTGCAGTAAAAAAAAAACAATTACGTATATTTAATATAATTTGAAAATTGTATTATTAAATTACGTTAATTAAATTGTATTAATCAATTACAATAATTAATTGCATTAATTAATTGCAGTAATTTAATTAATTAGGTTATTAATTAATTGCTGAATTAATTAATTAATTAAATTGAAAAATGAATTATCCTAATTAAATTTAATTAATTTAATATAGATTTAATTATTTATGTGAATATTTTCAACAACGTGAGTTTTCGTTATTTTTGATTTCCTGTTTATTATATTCTTATTATGTGATTTGAAATTTCATATATTTCTTCTAAGCATACTAATATCAGCAATGATAAGAGCCAGGTCTTGGTTATTTTGGTCGATTAAAATTATTGGTATCTCTATTATCGTGTTACTAAACTTTATTAATTATGAATTCTGCTTTGTTGCCTGTGTGGCATATGGTAACGTTTGCTGATCGCCTGGCACTGCTACTCGGCCTCGATTGCTTTCGTGTGTGACATCTGGTGTTGATTTTTTTTTTTTTAAATCTCCAACCTGCTTTATTCTTGTCAATACTATTTTTTAAATAATTATTCTTACTATAATAATAACAATCTTATTCCAATATTTATCTCGAGAAAGGGGCTTTTTATATGGAAAGCAAAAAAAAAAACGTTATTCACTGCGCGATGATAACTGATTTTTTGACATTGATTTTTAATGATACTTTGAATGAATCATTTGGCGAGGAATGAAGTACGAAAAAAGGAAGATGGATGAAGGCAGTCCATCGACGACTATTGTCCCTTTTTTTTTTGGCATTTTTAAGGGCAGAAGCATCGCGAGCAAAAAAAAAGGGTTAGGGAACAACATTAACGACGAATATTCTTGGATCCATTGCACATTATCCCAAAATGCATTTTCAGCCTGCAACTAAACACGTAAATGCACGAACACCAAAGTCCCTGAACACGAAGTAGATTTTGTCTGACGCCGAAGTTGAACGAATTTTTTCGATCGACGTTTAATCTGCCCAAAAAAACTCGTTGATAAAAAAAAAAACATAAATTTGATAGTGCAAATCAATAAAATCGATTGAATACTTCGAAGAATACAAAATAATTGAAGTTTTCGATATCTGTAATAATGGGTCATCGTTCTATTCTTTGAAACTCATAGTTTCTTTTTCAAAAGTGAAAAATAATGAGTTTCAGTTCACGAGGACAGACAAGGAATGTACCATGCATGCCAAACGTAGTGCTGTCACTTTCTCTCGCATGTAAGTGTGTGTCTATTATTCTTCTCTCGCTGTCTTTCTATCTCTGTCTCCCATTGCTTCTTCTTCTCCCAGCAGCGACGATAATCGGCAAAAAAAAAAAAAATAAAATAAATAAATCGATTTATTTTTTCCCCTATTTACATAAGTGTATCGATACATTTTTCACGACCTGAATAATTGATATTTCGAAGTAACTTTCGATAACATTGATCACAATGAAAATTCAATAACGAGCAAAAAAAAAAAAGAAAAGAAAAACTGAAAGATCGTGCGACATTATCAGCCGAGAATTTCTAGTAACAATTCAACGAGATTTCAGTAATTCCGAAATAATTCCAACGATCGATAGACGATCGGGTGGGGGACCCCGTCTGCCCCACTCTCGTCCGAGTGGGCGTGGCGTGAGTTGGCACGATCACGTGACACTGCGCGCATGCGCATTGGAAAATGTCATGCGCAGTTGGAAGTCTTATGCGCAGTTGGAACGTGCGTGTCACTGCGCAAGCGCGCATGCCGATCGCATAAAGCATAAACGTAAAATTGGGACTGAATGGGTCTCGCTCGGGGGTATTTTGCTTATGTGTTTCAGACTTTCTGCCCTCCTCCGCGTCCGTAGACTTATCCGGGACAGACTCGGCCCTATATCCGTTCGACCCCCAGCAGGAGAACTTTCAGGAGATCTGGTTGCCCCCGACCAGTATGTATCCCTATTTTCTCTTTCCCGCAATCACGGCGACCGGAAAAACTTCATATTATGATAGTTACGAGGGTGATACGTACGAAAATCGTCGGGAGTACGAAGATTTGGGTGGTGGTGGCAGTCGAACCGGAAGTTCGCGGATCACCATCCATTCTGGCCAGTTCTACGAAGATTATACTCGTCGTGACGATGACATTGAACAGCGTGAAAGGTCACAGGAGGAACGTAGGATTGAATTAGGGCTAGCCAATGGCGAATCGTTTCCACCCTCACCCTTCTCTTCATCTTCATCTTCTCTTTCTTCTTCTTCTTCTTCTTCTTCTTCTTCTTCTTCTTCTTCTTCTTCTTCTTCCTTCCGTCCTGGCTATCCTAATGAGGCCAAGCATGATCACGCTTCGAGCACCAATCATTATCATCACCGCGATCATCCCCCCTCCCAGCATCCCCAACAAACAACGCATGACCTTGAACAACACCAGCGACATCATCATCAGCACCAAAACTTACCGCACTCCCGTCATCACGATCGTCACCAGCAATATCAACACGGGAAAGAAAATCATTACGATTATCATCCCAGTGTTACGTCAGAAAAAAAGTATCCGGCACTTGCGCACGCACCCTCGAGCACGGCCCCGCCGCCATCTTGGCAATGGAACAAGAACTACGGCACCAAGGCACAAGCACCGCCTCCCACCTACCACTATGAACGTGGGGTCGTCGTAGGTCGTTTCGACCACGATTATCACTTTGACAATGACGGATCGTCCTTGCCGCTAGATCGACTCTTCGACCTCCGCGAGGCTTTCGAGGGTTTCGTCGATCAAGGTAACTCTTGACAAATGCCTCGAGAATTTCGGCAACCCCGGATGTGCCGATCTTTGAATCTTCGTTGATTATTTGCAGGAAAACGTCTCGTTGACATTCTGAATTTATAGTCGCGAGTATGGTGATGGTTTCGAGGAAAACGTTTTTTTTTTTTTTTTTTTTTTTTTT
>JAPYZJ010006365.1:0-14707 GCA_030522765.1 Ophioninae sp. B BG-2022a | reverse complement strand
TAATAATAAATAATAAAATCAAACTAAAATAAGTATTTAAGGGGGGCTCCCATACCAAATACGACAGTTTTTTACTATTTTTACTCGATATCAATAAATGGTAACAGGTAGGTACTTGAAATATTCACAAAATACTCAGTTTTATTTTTACTTTAATAATAAATAATAAAATAAAAATAAAATAAACATTTAAGGGGGGGCTCCCATACAAAATACTCCATTTTTTAACTATTTTGACTCGATATCAATAAATGGTAATAGGTAGGCACTTGAAATATTCACAAAATACTTAATTGTATATTTACTTTAATAGTAAATAATAAAATAATAAAATTGAAATTAAATACCTACTCTATGGTACGGAACCCTTCGTGCCCGAGTCCGATTCGCACTTGGACGGTTTTTCTGTCTTTTGTTTGGACATGACGTATTGGCTATTGTAATTCGTTTACACAACTGTACACGTCGAATTGGATTTTTCCTTTTTGGTCTTTGCGAGATCGAGTTTGTGTGCGTGAAGAATCTCCAACGAAAAGTCTCGTCTCGGTATTCGATTCGACAACCGAGACGCGTTTATCCGGCTACTCTTTTCTTCCAGCAGGAAACACGGTTCCCCTCTCTCTTACTTCTTCGTCCAAAATTCAATCTTGGAAACCCCTCGTCTCTACCCCACCTACGTGACAAAATTTGTTCCACGTTAATTCATTTTCGTTCTTTATTTTTTTTCCTTTTTTTTTTGCTGGTTCGAATAAACGGCTCGGCGCGTCGAATGCTAATGCGATAATATGTTTCCGGGTCTTTTGTGTGCCAATGAAAGATTCGTGAATTTGCTCGAATTTTGGAAAAAAAAGAAATTTTTTTTCTCGATTTTTTTGTTGGGTTGGAATTTTTTTTTTTCGTTTAAATATGAAAGTTGACGAACGTTTTTTGTTTTTTTTTTTGAATGTTTATAAATAATTATTCGCATTGAACATTCATACAATTTTCGTTAATTTTTTATGGAATAAAATCTATAGTAAAAATAGAAACGAATTTTATGTGAAGAATAATCCTTTTAGTTTTGTGAGGAGTCGATAAATTAGATGGAAAATTAAAATATCCAATAAATTTTCGAACCCTCAATAAAAAGGGAAAGTTCCATAAGACCTTATAAAAAAAATCTCAGAAATCCCACAGCACAATAAATCATTTTAATCCGCATTTCCAACCACCAAAGACCCAAAATTTTTTCGACTGTTTCTCGAGGATTTTGAATGATTCAAAACCAAATGAAAAAATAATTTGAATGATTTGTAACTAAAAATAAAAAAATGTAAATAAAAAAATAATTTCGATGAGTTATAACTAAATAAAAAAATCATTTAAATGATTTATAACCAAATAAAACAAATCATTTGAATAATTTACAACCAAATAAAACAAATCATTTGAATGATTTATAACCAAATAAAATAAATCATTTGAATAATGTATAACCAAATAAAAAAAAATCATTTCAATGATTTATAACCAAATAAAAAAAATCATTTGAACGATAAACCAAACCAACCAAATAAACCAAAACCAAAATAAACCAATAAAATTCATTTTAACCAAATAAAAAAATCATTCGTATGATTTTTAACCAAATCCTTGAATGATTTATAACCAAATAAAAAAATCATTTGAATGATGTTTACCCAAATAAAAAAAATTATTCGAATGGTGTTTACCCAAATTTAAAAAATCATTCGACTAATTTTTAACCAAAACAAAATGATTATAAAAAAAATGTTTTTTCGAGGTTGAAAATAATGGCGTTATCGTTGACAAAGTCAGAGCACGACGCTGATAAGGCGCTTTGATTTTCGGTCGTATTCGGGCGGTTTCGACAACCTCCGTGTTCTTTGCGTGGCGTAGGTCTGCGCGGGCGACGTTACCGCCACCAGAGAGGTAGGAGACTCTTGTACGTACGGTATCTCGAGCAGCCGCGGAACTGCCACCCAACCTCTCTCAACCAACATCACCACCACCACCGCGGCCACCACCACCACCACGACCATCATCAGAGCCACCACCACCACCACTATCCAGATGAGAACAGACGAACGCCTCCACCTCCGTGGATCCGGTATCACACCCGCTCGTCGTCGTGCTACCTCGCGAGCGCGGTAAAGCGCACGCCGGTTTCCCCGCGTTCATTCAGTACGCGTTTCAACCTGGAAATCGTAGCGACTCCGTTTGCTCCCGAAAACCTCTCGACGTGCTCTCGAAAACAAAAAAAAATTTTTTTTTAAAACAGCAAACCAAAAAAAGAGTCAATAAATAAAGAATGAATTTTAGTAAATTTAGTGCGTTGTTTTAAAGTAATTTTATCTTTTTTTTAATTTAAAATAAAAAGGGAAAAGGGGAGGAAAATGGCAAGTGCGATAGGATAAACTGCGTTTCCTCGACGTGCGAAATTAAAAAATATAAACTCAGTAAATAAAGCATGAATTTTGGTAAATTTTCTGCGTTTTTTTTAAAGTAATTTTATGTTTTTTTTGCATCGAAAATAAAAAGGGAAAAGGGGCAGGAAAATGGCTAGTGCAATAGGATAAAATGTGGTTTCCTTGACGTGCAAAACTACAAAATAAAAATTCAGTAAACAAAGGATGAATTTTGGTAAATTTAGTGCGTTGTTTTAAAGTCATTTTATCTGTTTTTTTTTCGTTTCAAATAAAAAGGGAAAAGGGGAGGAAAATGGCAAGTGCGATAGGATAAACTGCGTTTCCTCGACGTGCAAAACCAAAAAATAAAAACTTAGTAAATAAAGGATGAATTTCGGTAAATTTAGTGCGTTGTGTTGTTTTAAAGTCATTTTATTTTATTTTTTGTAATCTAAAATAAACAGAGTAAAGGAGCAGTGAAATGACGAGGGGGTGGGGGGAGGAAAGTGCGATAGGATAGACTGCCTTTCTACGACAAAAAAAAACAGCAAACTAAAAAAAACACACAATAAATAAAGGAGGAATTTTGTTAAATTTAGTGCGCTGTTTCAAAGTCATTTTATCTTATTTTTTGAAATCTAAGATAAAAAGGGAAAAGGGGTAGTGTGATGGCAGGGTGAGGGGGGAGGGGGGACGGAAAGTGCGATAGGAATCGATCAAACGTGGTACAAATGTACTACGATGTTTTCGAATGAAGAACTCTTCGAGTGACGAGTCGACGCTGTGTGACGAAAAAAAAAGAAGAAGAAAAAACAAAGGATTTCAGGAAGATATTTGTGCGATGTTTGGATATAATCGTCGGTTGTTATCATCCTCCAAGTGGCCATAATTCGAATTGTCGAATCGTAGTGTGAATCGCGTTGAAATTGCTCATTGGAAAACTTTATAAAGCTGGACACTGGCATAGGTGGTGGAAAAAATAAATTTGGAATTTTTTTTCATTTTTTTTTTATTACGAAATTTTCATCGGTGGGATCCAACGAATGTGTTTTTCTTCTCGGTTGGAAAATTTTTATTTCAAAATTTGGACCATGAGATTTGTTCGATTTGGGTTTTTTTTAATCCGGGGAATTTTGAGTATGCGAGATTTTGGGTTTTAATAAAAATGAAGCTTTTGCTTGGATTTGGATTTTTCATGAAATTAGGCGTTTTTTGAAAATGATAAATTTTGAGGAAACGGGAATATTGAGACTGGTGTGATTTTTGATTGGATGGAAAAGAGAAAACGGTTATTTAGATTTTCATTTGTCTAATTAGGAAAATTTGGGAAATTAGACAATTTTTTATAATGGAAAAAGAACGAAATAATTAAATTCGATTTTTCGAATTTTATTATTCGATATAATAAAAATTGAATTTTTTTTCTAATTAGGAAAAATTTGAGGATAAACGATTTTGAAAATCGTGAAAATCGTGAAAATAAAGAAACAAAAAAAAATTCGTTACCACGATGAAAACTTCGAAAGCGTTGTTTTGAGCAGGATGATTATTGATGGACATATCGATCGGTCGTAACGTGAAACCAGTTGGGAAAAAGAGCCAAGTTGAATTGTGGCACTCGATGATGATTCCTGATTACATAATGGGATCATTGATTGGCAAAAATAAGAAATCTTCGTGTGGTATCGTTTGAAGAAATACGAAATCTTGACTGTTGTTCAGAGAGTGTGGTCGTACGTCAGAGAAGGAAAAAAACTGTGTGAAGGTGCAGTATCGATGTTTATGATTATTTTTCCATGTCCCTGTCGGTTATGAGTCGCTGAATGGGATCCATAACTTACACGTTAAAAACGAAACTGTCATAACTTCGCGTTTTTTTTTCTTTTTATGGAATATGCAATTTAGAGGAAGAAAAACACGTTTTAACGACAGTTGGACGTTCATTTATTTTCGTTTTTTTTAATCTTTATTGTCGTAATGATTTTCGTGATGCGAATATTCTCGAAGAAATTGTCTGGATTGTCGAATATATTTAATGGAATTCAGATGATAAATATTTTGACATTTTTTTCAGTCAATTATTTAATCGAATGAATAAATCAATTTAATGAATTTATTAATTTCATACATTATTTTATTCGATAAATTTCATAATTTCAACAATTTCATAAATTTCATAATTCTATAAATTTAATAATTTCATAAATTTCATAATTTCATAAATTTCATAATTTCATGACTTTCATAAGTTTCATAATTTCATAAATTTCATTTCATAAATTTCATAAATTTCATAAATTTCATAAATTTCATAAATTTCATAAATTTCATAAATTTCATAAATTTCATAAATTTCATAAATTTCATAATTTCATGAATTTCATAAATTTCATAAATTAAATAATTTAATTAAATAATCAATTAAATCAAGTTCGATTGAGACAGGTGATATTTGATGACACGTTGAAAAATGGGTATTGATCGCTCGATTTTCGAGGTGACCACAATTTCATCGAGTCGTCCAAAAAAAAGAAACAAAAAAAAAATTCGCTCTTGCCAACCTTGTCATATTTTGATTGGACGAGTTTCGTTCTTTTTTGCTTGAACTTTGTTATTCCGATTGCTCGTACGTTTCCCACGATGATGAGTGAAGGCCGGACGAGGAAGAGGTTAACGCTGGTCAGTATGCGAATTTTAATGATATCAGACGACTCTTGAATTACTGAATCGAGAGAATAAATCAATGGAATCTTAGAGTAAACAAATGGTTTGATTTCTTTGGACGTATCCCATCAACAGATTTTACGAACTTTGAAAACGTTTGCTATTCACTGGTATTCGGTTATTTATCTTCGAATATTAATTACTCTGTAAAGAGATAAGTTGTATTCAACTGCATATCAATTAACTCTTTTTTTCGAAAACTTTGCTTTTAGTGCAAAAACAAACATTTTATTAACGATGTCATCAATTACCACGAATGGGAAGAAAATAATTGAGGTACCACTGGATCGACTATTCAGCTTAAATTTACTCCGAAATGGAGAAATCATCAATTTAAAAGTCTGCACATTTTACGTCTTTAGCCTTACGAATAGCTGATTTAATAATAAATAAAAACTCAAAAATATTTATTTTTCACTTTCAATAATATATCGGGTCCAACTATGCAATAAAAAAAATGTTTCGGGTGCAAAAGCTGTTTTCCCATAAACAATTATTATTCAATTTGTATGTACACAAGTTCGAAATTTTTTAGTGAAAACAATCTAAATTAATTCATGTATTATTATTTTATCAAGATCTGTTGTTCCACAAATTTTCATAAAATTTGGATATTTTCTAGTATTAATTCAACTATATCTTAAAATTAAATCCATATGGTTTTAACTACTAAATTATTTATTGAAAAATTCGAAAGTAATTCATGCATTATTATTCAATCAAGAACTGTCATACAAAAAAATTTCTGAATTTTAGCTGTTTTTTAATGTCTTATTTTTTGACGTCTATTCAGCAATGAATTAAAATTAATTATTTAAGTTAATTATATAATTAATCGAAAAATTTACATTAATTACATACATCCATATGTACAATATTACATTATTTAATTATTATTTTATTAAATAATTAAATAGACTTATTTAATTAAAAAATGATAAAATAATTAAAGTATTATTATTCTATAAAAAGCTATAATCTTACAAATGTTTATAAATTTTCGCTGTTTTTTAAATCCATTTATCTATACCTTAAATACGACGCAATTTTTTTCCTCCTCCAGTTCATGAATAATTGTTGAAACCAGGTCTGAATAAATTTTCGTTCCCATTACGGCCTTTCGTCGACAATGCGATCGCCAGTAATTTTTATTTTGGGTGCAGACCTTGACCGTCTTCTTTCTAATGCATTTCAATGATACCAGCTGACAAAATAACGAGATATGTTAGTTACCGAGTAGCTTCGCATTGAGGATGAGTTGGTTCGCCAGTCAATATTAGTTACCATCATGAAACCACGAAGCATTTTCATACCCATAGCCCATGGTATATTAGTACCCATTCGTATGGTACGAACCATGAATATTTCTCATTCCCCAGTTTTTCAAATATATTTTTTTTCGAAAGCAAAAAACTTTTTTTTTTATAAGAAACTTCTTAATTTTCTGCCTATGAAAAATTTTATTCGAAATCCACATATCAAAATGAGTTGTTTTAGGCTTGATACAATAAAAGAATTCTTATTTGCAACTCGACACAACTTTTAGATAAAATTTCCAGACTTCTTTTTGTTGTTTACTTACAAAAAATATTTACCGTAGACTTGAAATAGTTTTTTCCTGCAGGTGGATTAAAATAACCTGTTTTAATGTTTGTAATATTTAAAAAATTACAATTATTGTGTTACTGAAGTATTATTATTATTGGATGATGATTTTTTTAATTAAACTATTATTGAAAGTAATTATTTTGATTATTAAAGCATACTAATTATATATTTTTTCAAAACTATTTTTTGAATATTCAGCAATTGGATAAAATGATTTTTATTAACTTTTAAATGATGTTATATTTTTAATCTCCTTTAAATTCCACTTTATTTTATTCAGCAACTGAATAAAACTAATGTTAAATATATTTTATATGTATTTTCATAATTCGTTGGCTGCACGAATAAAATCGTAAAATACCAAATTCCATTCAAGAAGACTAAGTTTTTACGTACGTTATTTCGATGGTTTTCGATTGCCCAAAATCATCGCGTCACCAGAGTATCGTCGTTTGCATACGTAATTCACAGCGCTGAATTACACATACGAGCCGGCTATAATTCAGGACCTGCATTAATTCAGTAACTTGCCAATCGAACATTCCATTCGACTCGTTAAATCCAACATCGTATATTCAAGTAAAACCGGATGGATATTGAAATATCACCGAAACTCTTGAGAATTAAATGAAATCCAGACAATTACTAAAAAATTAACGAATTTTTACCCTTTTATAATTATTACAATTTTTAATGATTCATTATTTAGCTATTCAATTATTTAGTAAAATATTCGAAAATAATTGATCGAATATTATGATTTCTTATAGAATAACAGTGCATGAATTATTTTCGAATTTTTTACTAAATAATTTAGGCGTTAATAAAGAAACGAATATAACAGTCTAATTTATGGGAAAACAATATCTGCAATCGTTAATGGTTGTAAAACGAATAAAAAGAATTCGGAAAATATATCATCATGATTGAGAATCGATTTCATTAACATAATAATAATAATAATGATGAATATTTGTTTTCGCTTTATAATAATCATGACAATAATCATAATAATAAAGCGAAAACAAATCTTTATAAACTATAATGATTAATTATTTACATCATGTAATTATAATAAATACAAAAAATAATGTATTGTATTAAAAAATAATAATAAAAATCTTCATAAATGAGAATACAATTATTATTCATTAAGCTTTAGTTCAGCGAAGAATTAATCAGCAATGATAGGATAATTCCATAAACGTATTAATGAAATAAAAAAAATTAAGAAATTTGTTTATTAGACGGTTGGAACAGGTGAACAGTCATTGAAAGTCAGTCAAGCATCTGCCAGAATAGTCGAATCAGACTTGAATTATTTTTGAAAGTGAAAAATAAAAACGTCTGAATATAAATTTATAATTAAATCGGCTAACTTTGGGACTAAATTTGGGACCAAATTTGATACCAAATTTGGGACTACATTTGGGACTAAATTTGGGACTAAATTTGGGACTAAGTTTGGGCCTAAATTTTGGCCTAAATTTGGGACTACATTTGGGACTAAATTTGGGACTAACTTTTCGTTAATCCAGTAATTCTTCAATGTGGCAAATGTAATAAACAATGTGGTAAACAATCGAGTTCTTCCAGTCGAATGAATGACTTTAATTCCACAGCTGTTTGAGAGACTGGTTCGCTTGAGGGAAATAACAAAGGCAATATAACACGATGATACGAGAGAACGAAAATGTTATTGGAAGCTCCGAAGGATTATCTATCGTGAGAGCTTCGGACTGAAAGCTGTTTTCAACAAGTACGAAAGAGATTTCATCTGTTTTACACGCGTGCTCACTTCCACGTTATTACGTAACATATAGCTACCTACTGTTATTGATATTCGTACATAAAAAGATTTCATACGTTTGACAAACATATTAAAAGCGAAAGCACAGCTTTTACCATCCCAATGTTGAACGTGAGAGCGCATGACAATATTATTCATCGCGAAGGATTAGCCCCCTTTTATTCCTGCCTTTCCGTTTCGTTCATTTACCACTATCATCCTCAAATGGAACCATCAACCTTTATATTTATTGTCCATTTCGAATTCCCAATGAAAATAACGAATGACAGCTGACACGAAAATTATCAAAAAAGTCATAATTTTTATTTGTCATTAAAGGCCCACATCTGCCAATTTTTATTGTCATAAAGTTTTTCACAAATGGACAATCATAAATATCGTAAAAATGACATTTTATTTGAAGACCACCAAAAAGATCGTAGATTTTAAAAAATATGCATTGTGTTGTAGTAATAATTAATATTTTATATTTTTTATATTTATTTTTTATTTGATAATAATTATAATAATCAATATTCTTTTTGTGTTTTTTTTTCGTAACGAATAATAATATCAATCTTTATATTTATGGTCCATTTCAAATTCTCAATGATAATCACGAATGACAGTTGACACCAATTTTGTAAAAAAGTCATAATTTTTATTTGTCATTAAATACCCACTTCTGCCAATTTTGGTTTTCATAAAGTTTCTCACAAATGGGCAATCATAAATATCGTAAAAATGACATTTTATTTGAAGACCACCAAAAAGATCGTAGCGTTTAAAAACATGCATTTTGTTGTAGTAATAATGAATATTCTATTTTTTTTAATTTAATAATAATTATAATAATCAATATTTTTTTTATGTTTTCTCCTATTTAATAATAATATTGTATATTCTTTTTTTGAGTTGATCGTGTACTATCTTTCGCCAATGGAACGACCTAATTTTATATTTATTGTTCATTTAAAATATCGAATGAAAATCAGGATTGAAAACTGTCGCCAAAAAGCTGAAAAAATCGTTATTTTTATTTGTAGCATTTATCATAAGTATGATAAATGTTCATATTGAATAAATAATATTCATAGTGTAATTTCATTTGCTCTCGGCTGTGTTTGTTGCATTATTATATTTGTGCAGTAGGTCTCTATAATTTTGCATGTAGACACCAATCAACAAATCAGAAAATTCCATCTGATCTTCTCTAAGCAGGGTTTTATCACTGTAATTCCTAAAAAGTGTCGATCGAAATTTCAAAAAGCAAGTAATTCATTACTCTTCTGCGATTTCGTTGGGGTAATGTAACGTTGAAACAATAAAAAAAATAAAAATCTTCGATATTTCAAATCCTCGATGCACCTGCCTCCAGCAAACGTCCATACATCAATATTTCCTCCATAATTCATGGTACACGTAACGAAAATTATTTACGATTTTTTATTTATTTTTATTTCCTCCTCTATGCTCCCCATTTTCATTCCGTAAGCATCAATCATTAAATTGGGTCAAACGTGTTTTCGAGTTTTTAATAAATGTCTGCCTTTTTTCAAGTTTTGACAAAATTACTGACTTGTCAAGTTTTTACAAAATGACTAACGTCAAGTTTTTAAAAAATTACGGACTTTTTAAACTTTTGCCGAAATTACTGACTTTTTAAACTTTTGACGAAATTACTGACTTTTTCAACTTTTGACGAAATTACTAACTTTTTCAAGTTTTGACAAAATTACTGACTTTTCAAGTTTTTAAAAAAATTACTAACTTTTTCAAGTTTTGACAAAATTACTGACATTTTCGAGATTTTACAAAATTACTAACTTTTTCAAGTATTGAGAAAATTACTGACTTTATCAACTTTTGACAAAATTCCTGACTTTTTCCAGTTTTGACAAAATTACTGACTTTTTCAACTTTTGACAAAATGTCCACCATTTTGGAGAGGATTTACCAACTTTTTGCCATACTTTACGGTGGAAGAAACATTGAACTGTGAAAACGTGATGCTGAAGGTACTGATGCAGTAACCTCGCTTCAGCGTCCTCCTCAAGTACACTTGAGGGCTTGAAAATTTTTCGTTTCCCCTCAGGTGTTATATAAGACTGTAAATGAGAGGGCAAAGATAGAGACGAAGAAATAAACGACACTGAGACCGCGAGAGAGCGATCATAAATCGGGTTTATATAGATATATGCGTGGGGGAAAATTGGGGGAAAAAGATGTCCCTTGCTGAAAACTCTTTGCGATGACATACCTATCTACCCTCTCTCCCTCTCAGCATTTCTCTTTCTTTCTCTTCTTCTCTCTTTTTTTATTGCTCATTTTTCGTCTTCAAATTACATTCACTCGAGTTTTGTTCAACTATGAATATTAAAAATAAAAATTGATATTAAATGACGTCCAATTAAAAAAAAATAGAAATTAGTATCGAATAAATAAATATTTAAATTAATAGATATTAATATCGAATTTTTAAATATTTAAATTGATGGACATTAAAATCGTGAAATTAAATATTTAAAAAATGAAAATTAGAATCGTATAATTAAATGTTTACAAAAATGGAAATTAATATCGAGTGATTAAATACTTAAAAAAACTAATTAGTATAGAATGAGTAAATATAAAAAAAGAAATGGGAATTAATATCGAACGATAAAATAATTTTCAAAAATGAAAATTTGTATCGAACGCTTGCTTTTTTGCAATTCTCATAAATTAAAAAAAAAAACATTTATAATTTTTCGAAATTTCATTTGACTCGTTTTCGAAAAGTGTAGGAAGAGACGAAAGTTATTGAACAAAAGATTAACATTTTCACAGCAACTTGGTAACGCCCACTGTCAAATATCTACAAAAGATGGAGTTTGTACACGTAAAGGTTTTTCAATGATGGTGTGACGTACACGGATATTTGGAGATCTATTTATAAAAAAAAAAAAAAAAGAGGGATTGTCACATGAACAAGCTTCGGTGTAACGATTATCGATAGGAATGTGGGCAATGGGGCACATCGTTTGGTCTACCACAATCAGAGCAAAACACGTCTCTCCTCGACAAATTGACAAAGTAAACTTACTCATGTATGTGCTCGCTACTGAAATCCAACAGCGAAACATCCAGGGATCAGTATATCGGTCAATTTTTATCGCCAATGTTAGATCGATTCCTTATTTTTAAAAATATTTTTTTTATCTCAAAAACCAAATTTATCATTTTTTTGTTTTGCAAAGTGCAACTTTCATGTTGTATTCTGGATTTTTAGAAAAACGTATTTAAAACGATCAAGCTGTATCCTAGATTTTTCGGAAATTGTATTTTAAAGATAAAATGAATTTTTGGATCGATCAATGTGATTATAAAATTCAACTGATTGTTTTGTTTATTATTTCACTGGGAAGGATTTTTTTGTTGGCTCTTTTTAAGTTTTTTAATTCTTTTAATTATTTATTATTATTATTTATTATGTATTATTTACTTCATTATTTATTCAGAACAAGAATAAAAGATCGATAAGTTAGGACGTAACATTACCGATCTTGGGAACGTAAGCTGAAGTCCTTAATAGAATAATCACTTTCTATTTTCGTTATTTAAAAAAAATCATTTTTAGGAATTTTTTTATCCAAAAAGGGGTCAGTAATCAAGTAATGTTTTTAATGGAAACTAATTAATAGTAATTATGAAAAACGAAAAAATTTCTTAACGTAAAAATGATTTAGTAATTGAGTAGCTTTTTAAATGGAAAATGATTATTAGTAATTATGAACAAGGAGTAATTTTTTTTATGGAAAATTATTGAGAATTTCTATTTGAAAAAAATTAAATAAAATTTTTATGAAATAAAAATCGAGAACGAATTTATCCACGTCAGCGTGGTCGACCTTGCTGAGCCAGCTTTATCTCTGTTTTTTGTTACTAGGACTCACGAAGCTTCGGAGGGTGCGACGACGAGGACTTCGATATATTTGCGCCCTGAGACTTGTTCCGCACCCTCCAAGCCTTGATGAACCTGCCTGGGGGATCGTTCGAACGCATAAGCGATTTTCAGCTCACACAGAAATTACAAAAAAATTTTTTTTCTACCGGAAATGGAATTAAAAAAAAAGTTCGCGATTCAGTTGTTTCAGTTATGTTTCCTGTTACAATTCCCACACGCCACTGCATCAGGGATACCAACCATCCGTCATCTCTCGCTAGTAAATCTGACAGGCCCCTCATAAATCTGTATTAGTCAGGCTTATTAATGATTTGTACCCCAGCGTGAGGAAATTATAAAAACCTTTTGATACCTACTTCCCCATGGCAAGAGATTTATTTCTTGACTTTACTTCCAATATTTAAATACGAAAACAAAAAAATTTGCCAGCTCAAGGCTGTTGGATTTCAGCTTGAATTTTCAAATTTTGGAATGCAGCAATTTTTTTTTTTAATTTAGAGAATTTTTGAAGATTTATTGATTTGCAAGAATCCTGATATTTCTAGGTTGATTAATTTTTGAAAATTCTTAAATTTTTTGCGATTTATTGATTTCTAAAAATCCTGATATTTGTAGATTGATTAATTTCCGAAAATTCTGAATTTTCTGAAGATTCATTGATTTCTAAAAATATTGTTTTTTTAGATTTATTCATTCTTGAAAATTCTGAAGTTACGGAAAATGTAGGATTGATTTCTTAAAATCCTGATATTTGGAGATTGATTAATTTCCGAAAATTCTGAATTTTCTGAAGATTGATTGATTTCTAAAAATCCTGATATTTGTAGATTGATTCATTTTCGAAAATTCTGAAGTTCCTGAAGGTTTATTAATATCTAAAAAACAATTCGAAATTTCTGAAGTTTTATTAATAACCCGAAAAAAAAGCTCAAATTTCTGAACACTCATTATTCGTTGAAACACCTGAATTTTTCAAAAATTCTCACCATTCATTCCCAAAATTTCGGAAACTTCCTGAATAATGACGCCTGACGAAAAATGAAAAAAATCCCAATAAAAATGAAGCCATGTATTTTTAAAAAAATCTAAAAAATCCAGTACTCCAAGGAAACCATTTACCACCAATCTTTTTGGTGGTAAAATGGACTTAAAATGATTAACAGAGAAAACAAGAAAAAAAAATTAACATTTTTTAATTAAATCTCTGCACTATAGTTTTTGGAAATAATTGGCAATCATGACTAATCCAACCATCGAACGAGAGTAAATCGAGGACGATTGCTGGTAATGTTCAATGTAGTACACTTCAGGGGGGCCGAGAGGGGGCTGAAGAAAGACGAGATCATATTACTTGAAAGGATGAGAGAACCCTTTCTGTACTTTAGAATGGTGGATGAAAGCAATCCCGTCTACGATTCTATGATTCCGCAATCCCTTCAAGCCCATAGCTCCCACGTTTCGCTGTCAGGAGAGTTGGTCGGAATAATCCGTGCTGGGAAAAACTTCGTGTTCTCGTTGGTAACGCGTCTCTCATTCGCCAATATCAAATCCAGTATTGGTCGTACCTTGTGAAATTGAAAAACCGTATTTCAAAGGGTTGGAGGACATGGAACGAGGAGCATATACATTGGCAGAGATACATGCTGTGTATCAATGAATGGATTAATATATCCGTGTGGAAATTAAATTTGAGGTCCGGAGGGAAATTTACCCAACCCAAACAAACCCAAACAAACTCAAGTAGGGCCCTGATCGTGTAGTTCTAAATGGGTCTTCATTGGTTGGTCACGCTTTTCTACTGAGGGCCATTTGAGCCGGGTGAGAAGAAAAAATCATTTTCCTGTGAAAAGTATTCATCGGAAATTAGTCACTATATAAATGTCAAAAAATCGTACTACATTATTTGTTTTGCTTCTCTTCAATGAGAATTCAACCTCTCATCAGAATCCACGAATATTTTCGATATTTGTTGGTTTTTTAAATAAATAGTTCGTTTTTGTCGTAAGAATTTCTTTGTTTTTCGAATTGTCGTTTTTAATGTCTAATGATAGGATTGTAAAAAAACAGTACAGCAGTTTTGACAGCTGATATTGAGTAAAAACAAAATTGACTATTGAAAGGGATAAATTTGCTTTTGCAACGATACAAAGTTTATCAAATAGAATTTTTAGAACTTTATTAGGGCCCTGATGGGGTAGCTTTAGATGGGCCCTCATTGGCTGGTCACGCTTT
>JAPYZJ010006364.1:0-10033 GCA_030522765.1 Ophioninae sp. B BG-2022a | reverse complement strand
TAAAAAGAACTGAAAAAAAATACAAATAAAAAGAACTGAAAAAAAATACAAATAAAAAGAACTGAAAAAAAATACAAATAAAAAGAACTGAAAAAAATACAAATAAAAAGAACTGAAAAAAAATACAAATAAAAAGAACTAAAAAAAATACAAATAAAAAGAACTGAAAAAAAAATACAAATAAAAAGAACTGAAAAAAAAATAAAAAAAATGATCGAAGAAGAAATTCATTGAAAGACGAACGGAGGGAGGTCCTCGGTGAATTTCAATTATAATTGAGAGGTTGTCAACGAGGTGTACGATAAAGTCAACGGTTGTACGTTTATCTCTCTCTCTCTCTCTCTCTCTCTCTTTAGTTATGTAGGCGGTACTCGTTTCCTGTCTCTCGCGAGTATCGACCGGTGGTCGAGAGGCCTCTCGCCACTCGAGATCTTCTCATCTGGGCAGGACACGTCGCGGGCGAGCTCGACGCACGGGCCCCCGATGACAATCGCCAAACTCCAAAAACCCCACACCGAGACCCGAACATTCTTCGATTCTATGACGAGGGGAAAAAAGAGAAAAAAAAAACACATGCAAATTTCTCCTCAGATCTTGGTGATTTTCAACTTATTTTCCCCCCACGTATTGTTTTTAAATTAATATGGATAATTTGAAATTTTGAATTTTGGAAAAATCAAATAAACCCAAACAAAAGATGAAAATAAAATAGTTTGGCTTCGTTCCAAATATTCTTGGTTTGTGACCCAAACAAACCCAAACAAAAGCGAAAAAAAAATAGTCCATCTTTATTCTACATATTTTTGGACTCTGACCCAAACAAACCCAAACAAAAGCTAAAAAAAATCCGACTTCATTCCACATATTCTTGGACTCGGACCCAAACGAACCCAAACAAAAGCTGAAAAAAAAGTTCATCTTTATTCCAAGCAGTCTTGGCTTCTGACCCAAACAAACCCAAACAAACCCAAACGAATCGCTGATAAATCACTTCAAAAATTCACCCAATTTCCATCGTACTTCAACGCAACCTAATAAATCGAAAATGACAACTCATCACCATCACATCAGTTTTTTTTCCCTATTTTCCCCTTCGCCCTCCTCTTAGCCTCCCAGAGAGTAAAAATTTTCGTCGTTTGGTCATTTTTAATGATCACTTTTCCAAGTGATTTTTCGTGTCGCCATGCGAAATTCTACCAAGAGGAAAGAGGCTAAAAAAAATATTAAAAAAAAAATAAAAATAAAAATAAAAAATGTAAAGAAAAAAGAAAAAAAAAGATCGCGAGGTTTGAGGTCCTGGCGGTTATTTGGCGCGTCGTGGCTGCCCCACATGTAAAAAGAGTGGGAGAAAAACATGGCGCGTTATCTGGTCTTATCTCGTCGCATGAGTACCAAAACGTGTTTCTTGTCCAACAAGGAAACTCCACGTGTATGCGTCCGCGAAGGATTCCTGATCAAGTCTCTCTTTCTCTCTCTCTCTCTGCTCTTCGCCAATCCGGAATTACTATTTATAAATTTGTTCATTAGGAGGACAGTTCGGTCGAACGATTTTATTGGACCGCGATACGACAACGATTTTACGTTGTAAAAATCCTCGAACGAAATTTGCTCGAGAGGGAAATTTCATCCTACCCCCTCTTCCTCCCTCCTTCCTCCCTTCCTCTCTACGTCCTCCAATTAAAACGAAGAAACCTGGAAGGACCAATTGTGCCCATAATTATATGATATTCCACTGATTTCGATCGGATACTGATCAACCGGATTACCCCGGATCAACGCCGTTCTGCCTTTATTTATTCAAAGCCCAACGAAAATTCACGAATTTTTTGGAAATTAATGAATATTTGAGTTTGGTGATCGATGGTGGAAGGGGGTGGGGGAATACATCGATATTAAGTTACAAAAAAGAAGAAAAATTTAAACGTCAAAAATTGAAAAAGTTTATGACATTTTTCATTTGTTTGGAATTTTGACTGAGATTTGGGTTTATTAGGTTTGAAAATTGTTGCTCTCTGATATAGCCTGGGATTTCGGAGCGAGGGGATTTTTATGTATTTTTTTTTGCAGATTTGGAAGACTGGGGAAAAATATTTTTGTAGGTATTTTGAATTTTGAATTTTGAAAAGGTTGGAGGAATTCCGATGCTGCGATTTTGAGATCAACTATTTTTTGTTTTTTTTTTCCAAACTGATTTGTTTATCGTAGAGTATTAAATGTATCCCACTAATTTTCAAAAAAGGACAAGAAATAAAAATATTCATTTTTCGATTTTCACGAATTACGAATGCTATTAAATCTCAATTATTTTTTTGCTCTTGTCATCAAATTTATCGAATACTGAAAAATTGATTTTCGTCGACGTTTTTTTTTTTTCGTTGCTGTACGTCACGACGCCACTCAATTTTATTAAATTTTTTTTCTTTTCACATTTTTTACAATTTTTTTCACATTTTCGACCAACTTTATTCGTAACGAGTTTGGAGGGACTTGAGTCTCGTCGCGAGCTGCTTGACAATTTTTTTACCTTCCACCTTCCATTCCCCCCACCCTGAGCAAATATTTGTGCTCTCTCGAAACTTTGCTCGAGTATCTATTATCGAGTCTCGAGAAGACGCGCTCCGGACTCACACCAACACGTCGCGTCCTGACGCTCATTTCCAAAGCACTTGGCAATTTTCGGACTCGTAGAAAAAAAAAAACAAAAAAAAAATTAATCCCCAAGAAAGAGACACTTGGATTATGCTACGTCTTAATTTATGTATATATGCGGATATTTGCAGATATTTTGCATAAGCGTGGGACCGAATGTTACGATACAATGTAGGAACCATTAATTGTCACATTCTCACCATTATCATGTAATAATTCTTTTTGTCAAATTGACCAATTATTGGAATAGCAAATTTCGTGATTACCAAATCTCGAAGAATCGAACGAAAGTGAAGTTTATTATTTTTTAAATATATCAATATTATATATATATGTATATGTATATATATATATATATATATATATATATATATATATATATAATATCGAATCGAAATGCAAGAAAAAGAGAGTAATATAAATTTTTTATTAATAGATATTTAATTATATGAGACAATTTAAAAATATATTTTAAAAATCAATTTTCATATATATATATATAATATTGATATACAAAAAAGATATATATATTTATAAATATATTAAATTATATTATTAAATATATATATTTTGTGTATAATATTGATATTATATATATAATATCAAAATTGATAAATATAAAATATGAAAATTGATTTTTAAAATATATTTTTTAATTGTCTCATATAATTAAATATCCATTAATAAAAAATTTATATTACTCTCTTTTTCTTGCTTTTCGATTCGAAAATATTCAATCGGCAATGTTATCAGTAATTCGAGGGTTTATCAGGCTTTGCCCAAATTGTATGATATTGCTCCTGGGGTAATACGATTCGAAAATGGATCCGTACGTTTCCCGGGACCGCTCCATTGAACAGTACAAGCTAAATCGTTTATTATATCATGTCGATCTGCGATGTGGTGGAGGGGGGGGGGGGGGTGATTTCCGGTTGAATCGGTCCAAACGACGTGTTAGTCGAGTCTGGTACCAAGTCTTTGGATATAAGTCCGTTTCTTCCGGCCTTTTTCGGCCTACGAGTACCTATATACTTCGATTTCCCAATTTTCCTTTGGCAGGCCGATAGCGAGTTAGCTCGATCGCTATTATATAACTAATCGATAGACACCCGAGTGTGCAAAGAATAGACACCCCCGGAAGTTAAATTATCCTTCCCCGGAAAATTACGCTCATAGCTGTCTGTAGAAAATCCAAAAGAAAATTACGAAAAAGAGGAACGAGCTGAACGAAAAAGAACGAGGGGGGGGGGAGGGGTTTAAATAGATAGGAGAGAGGAGAAATATATAAATATATATTTTATAAGATATTTTTTAGATCATATTTTATATACATTTTTTATCATATTTTATATGATTTTATTTCGTTATTTTTAATGTTTCGTTATTTTTCTCAAAATTATCATTTTTCATGTTTATTGTCCTCGACTTTTGATATTCATATTTGTATTTTTTATATTTTTAATATATTTTATATTTTGAGGTTTATGCTTATTTTTTATGTTTATTTAAATAGTTCACGAGGTCTAAAAATCCCGGCAAGTAATCCTCAAATACGTGTCAACTCATGTACAGTTCGATACGAAATAAAAAAAAAGATAACTCAATATAAAACGAAAGCAACAAAAAATGAATAATCACAAACATGAAAGAAATTATGCAACAATAGTTGTATTATATAATAATCATTATTATCTTAATTATTATAATTCATAATCAAATGCAAATCAATATTCAGTTGAATTTCAAAAGGAAACAATAACAGTAAATATTTTGAAAAATGCGAGATAAAATTTAAAGGGAAAAAAATAAGAATAAAAATAATGAAAATTGGAAAAAAGAAATGTTGAATTGAATTCAGTTGAATTTCAAAAGGAAACAATAACAGTGAATATTTTGAAAAATGAGAGAGAAAATTTAAAGGGAAAAAAATAAGAATAAAAATAATGAAAATTGGAAAAAAGAAATTTTGATTTGAATTCAGTTGAATTTCAAAAGGAAACAATAACAGTGAATATTTTGAAAAATGAGAGAGAAAATTTTACGGGGAAAAAATAAAAATCAAAATAATGAAAATTGGAAAAAAGAAATGGGCTGATAGAGTGGGCGAGGCTGAGAGAAATAGAGAGGGACCGAGATGATGGTACTGAACCGAAGTAAAGTCGGTTAAGGAAGGCCGGTGTCGAGGTAGCAGGGTAGGTATTAGCGGAGATTAATCGGAGGACGTAGCTACCTAGAACCTTCGATGAGGATACGTACTAACACAACCTTGTATTATGCACATACCGATATATAGATACATACTCCTTAGACGCTGTCGTGACCGAGCTACCGCTCGCGAATGAGCCCACGATCGAAGTAAGACGAAACGAGATGGAACGAAGAGCTTATATAAAGTATACATTACGAGCTCTTTATTCTACAGGTCGATCCAAATTCTCTAGCCAACGAGAATTCTCTAGTCATCGGTAGTTTCCGGTAATTTTTGGACTTTGAAAACGTTTTTTTCGAATCCTGATCTTTTTTTATTTCCTGGGCCTTCTTTATTTTTTATGATTACTTGAAAAAAAATTTCAAATTTTTCTGAAATAATTGAAGTAAATACATTTTTATTTTTATTTTTGTAAAGCTATTCTTATGATAATAAAAATTGTTTATATAACTTTTGCAAAATCGTAAAATATGTTCGAGAAAAATTATTAATGTAATTTTTTTTAAGTTTCTGTAAAATCTATTTAATTAGTCTATTTAATTAAATAGATAGAATACGTATCTATATGTTTATATCGTTTTTATAGATTATTTTATATCTACATTTTCATACATTGTTATTCTATTAAATTAAATAACATAACTATGTATTTAAATTATTTACAGATTTGTTTCAATAAAAAAAAAACATTCTTCAAATAATAAAGAGATAATTCATTAAATATTGAAAAATGAAAAATTCCCTTAAAATAAATGTTATTATTACAAGTTAAACATTTTTTGTTTGTTATAAATTGAACAAACTTTTTTATTTTTTATTTTCTAGGGGTTTGAGTTTCCCCTAGCCGAAGAAAAAAACCTTTGTTTCAAAATTGGGATATTTTCGACTCTTTTTGAATGGGCGTGTACGAGGAGGGTAGTAGGGTGTACATTTGGACAGGATTGAGATACAGTTACGTAGGACGGCGGCAAAGGAACGTGCAGTCGTGGTGATTAGTCACTCACTAGCCAGCATGCGCATTAGCAAGTAGAGTACCATCTTCACGACCCATCGCCAACAACCCCCGACCATTCTGCTGGTAGTCTTATGCTGGCAACGAGACCGGGACGTAAGTCTTTTTCAAGGGATCGAACGACGAGAACGTGATACATGGAACTGGCGCGCGATCCAACTCATCCGGGCTTCCGTCGGCCTCGATAACTTCCGCTTGCCAGTTTTTTCGGATAAAGCTGGCGGAGGTGAACATCGATTGACTACAGCTCGAAAATTCTTGGAAAATAGACATTCTTGTTGATTTTGTTGGATTCGAAGGATGCGTTTGGGTTCCAAGTTTGGGTTTGAATTTCAAGGGCATGGTTGGATTCCAACGGATTTGGTTGGGTTCGTTTGGGTTCGAAGGGTATGTTTGGGTTACTTCGGGTTCTAAAAGCATTTTTGGATTTCAATGGAAATGTTTGTGTTTGTTTGGGTTTCAAGAGCATTTTTGGATTCCCAGGAAGCTGTTTGGGTTTGTTTGGGTTCCAAGAGTATTTTTGGATTCCCATGGAGCAGTTTGGGTTTGTTTGGGTTCCAAGAGAATTTTTGGATTCCCATAGAGCTGTTTGGGTTTGTTTGGGTTCCAAGAGTATTTTTGAATTCCCATGGAGCTGTTTGGGTTTGTTTGGATTCCAAGAGCATTTTTGGATTTCCATGGAGCAGTTTGGGTTTGTTTGGGTTCCAAGAGAATTTTTGGATTTCCATGGAGCTGTTTGGGTTTGTTTGGATTCCCAGAGCATTTTTGGATTCCCATCGAGCTGTTTGGGTTTGTTTGGGTTCCGAGAGCATTTTTGGATTCCCATGGAGCTGTTTGGGTTCCAAGAGCATTTTTGGATTCCAACGGATATTTTTGGGTTTGTTGGGTTCCAAGAGCATGTTTCGACTCCAACGGCTTTGTTTAGGTTTGTTTGGGTTCCAATAGTATGTTTCGATTCGAAGATAAATAAGAAATTCATTGAAACATTTGACAAGCTAAAAAAATGGATCGAAGTGGTCAGGACGTTATCTATACGCTGATAAGTGGACTTGTGCGCTTTTTTTACCCGAGTTCATCGGACGAGGACAAACTCCTCGACGTGTCTTCAGGAGCCAAACTTCCCGCCATAATTTCTTCACTTCCCTGGGAACGCGGAGCTCACTTCCGGTCCACTTTGGATTCCCACTCCTCGAGGTAAGATCTATCGACTCCGGTTGGTCGAGCCGAGTCGACGATCCGTGCGAGCGGGCACTTAATCCGGACGGTTCCGACGGAGACGAAGAACTCTCGCCCCCCCCCCCCTCCCCTTTTCTCCCCGGAGAACTTGAAGCCCCCAATGGACCGAATCGGACATCGTGGGCTGGCAACCCCGAATCGACATTGAAGTTACCTATTAGAGTACATTCTTAGGTTCTGACGGTTGTACAAAAACTCAAAAGGGAGGGGAGTGGGAATCCAAAAAAGCGTTTTTTTTAAATTGGACTTTTGATGTAACTTTTGATTTAAAAGGTTTCAGGGTGGGAAAATCAACGAAATAAAATTATTTCCAATCGCTCAATTTTATTTTTTACAAATTTCGACTGCGAAATGACCTCAAAGGTTTTTCGATTTTTCAACCAGAGATTTTCAGTCTTGAATCTCGAAAAACGCTTTGTATAATTATTAAAATGAATAAATGAATCGATTGATATATTTCGACGAGGCAAAATTAAAAAAAATGCTTTGGTTAAATTAAAAATAAATAAATAAACTTTTGTATTTCAACGATGCAAACTTAAAACAAAATTCTTTGGATAATTATAAAAACTACATAAACAAAATAACAATCTTTGAATTCCTACAACCATTTTTCCATTTTTTTATAAAAATGAAAGAAAAAAAAAACAAAAAATTGTATGACCTTGAAGTTTGCATTCTTAGGATCGTAACGAAAAAATTCTTTTTTTATTTAACAACTATCCTTCGACATTTTTCAGCTAGGAGAATCGTGCTTTTTTCTATAATTAGAAAAATGAAAAATTGAAAGAAAAAAAAATACGTTTCGGTTCCAACCATGGAGTTTTGTTAAATGAAGGATCTGCTGAATGAGTTTTCTTCAATTGGATCAAATAAATGAATAAATAAATGATCCAATGGAAAATCGAATTCTTGGAGATTTTCGAAAAAATGGCCGAAACGAAATCGGCAGGAAGAAATCCAGGAGCGTTAATCGGCCATTGCAGGACGCTCAGGGCCACGCATAAACCTCAAGACCGATTGGATTCCATGCATTTTAAATGTTCCATTAGTCCTCGCGAGCGATAAATATCGCGTCACGAGTTTTTCTTCTTTCTTCCTTCATTCATTCGAGCCGATTGTTTTTCTCTCCTTTTAACGCGAATCGACTCCAGGGAAAGGGCCAGGATCGCTTAAACGTTTTCACAGCGAGGCCTATACGTATATACGTGTGAAATGGAGATGGTAACGAGATCTGATTTATATTGCGGGCCCTCCGGATGAAATTGGTTTCATCCCTGGGCCATCTCTTGGGTGGCATAGTCAGTGACTTTCCTGAGGAACGACGCGTTTGTTGCTTCGTAAATATTCTTCTCCCTTTCCCCACCTCCCTTGGTCTCTCTTTTCCTCATTCTCATTGGCTCTCGTACCAACAAATATGCAGATTCCATAAAAATATAATCGATGGAAAACGTTATAAAAATATTATTAAATAAATATAAAGTTATCATGCAAAGTATAAAAAATATCAAATTATTTAAAGTTACCAATTATAAAAATATATGATAATTGTATATATTATATAATTTATATATTATAATTTTGATTAAATAATTTATTTTAATTAAATAATTAATTATCATTTTTCATAATTCGTTATGTATAAATTAATCATTAATTTAATACTAAAAACAATTTCTCAATGATTTGTACTAATTTCTAATTATACCGAACCAATAATACAATTCATAATATTGATCTGATTGCTAATAATTTATTTATTTATTTTAAAATAGTTATATTAATCATAACAAAAATAAAATTAATTTTATTTAAAAATAAAAATAGTCATTGAATCTTGTGTGAGATACGATATATTTCGTTAATAGAATATATCGTTACTTTATTCGTTTCTCAATTTTTGTTCCCACTGGTATCAATTATCGACCGTAAGAATTTTTGAAATTTTATCTCATCTCTAATTTAAATAAATACTACTTTACGATCCATTTATTTTTCACAATACTTCGACAATGGAAAAAAGTGATTTTGAAGTCATTATAAAATAATTGCTTTTTTACAAGCTTTATTACTATTGCAATGTTTTATTTCAAAGGAAACAATTAACTTTTGTGGGATCGTTTTTTTTTTTAATTTTCATTCAACTTCCGAATATATGCATCGGTAATTACGGGAACGATCTCGGAGGAATCTTCGAGGTGGTCGTAAATCGAAAAGGATTTCGGGCGTAAAGCTCTCCCGTGTAGAGGGGCAAATGCTCGACACGCGTTATTGGGTTACGTCGTACTTTTTGGAGCACATAGAGCCAACGTGCCAAAGACTGATTGCCAGAGTTGACCCAAGGGAATGCAGGTGGAACGTGCGATGAGTAAGGATTGTATAGCTGTTGCAAGCTCACGCTCTCCCAGCACGAGTTATTCCCTTCAGCGGGATTGAAGAACGTGCCTGGTATGGACGGTTACTCCAATCCGTTTTTGTTTTTTCTTTTTTTTTCATTTTCTTTTTTTTTAATTTTACCCTCCTCATTCGCTTCCAGCTTCCTCTCTACTCGTTTCTCACTCTGAGCAACCGGCGAAAAAAACGTTATCGTAATGCGAACTCCCGTATGAGCTCCCGAAAGAAACGAGAATGAAAAAAAACCGCCATTTTTTTTCCTTCTGAAAAAGACGGAAATTGAGGTCGGAAAATGAATCGTCCTTGGATCGAATACACTTTTTTTTCACCTTTGAAGCCCCATGAATTCGTTTCCCTTCGTTCTCATTTTTTTCCTACTCTGGTTACCGAGCACTAAAATATTTGGTTTTCAGGAGTGTCGGGTAAGAACGTGCACGGTAAAAGTATTGAAATTATTTGAGAGGAAACGATAGAAAAACGTATATACACTCTGAATGATGGAAACTGTCATGCTTAAATGAAACTTTAAACTT
>JAPYZJ010006363.1:0-18662 GCA_030522765.1 Ophioninae sp. B BG-2022a | reverse complement strand
TTACATTTTTTAAAGTTTAGCGGTGACATTGATCAAGGCAATAAAAAATACTTTTTGAAAAATCAACTTTATTTTAACGTTTCATTGAGATCAGATCTAGTATTTCTAAAAACATAATTAGGAACATTAGTCAGTCAACATCTTAAAACAAATGTTAAATTAAAATAGAAAAATATACAAAACCAAAACAGTTTCCTTGAGAAATCAGAAATATTAATTGTATAAACACAATTAAGAATATTAATTTACACTATTTTAAATTTCTCTGAACCCCCACGTATGGTCGTTCGACCTTCTACAACGGCAAATTACTGCTCGTTCCAAAACGTCTTCATTATAATTCCGATAGGCGCGAACACCTAAACACTTCGTGTATGTTCTTGGCATAGCGCTGGAAGTAAAAAAAAAGCATGTGAAGCAGCCATCATTGCAAACATACTGATAATTTATGTTAAAAAAGCACAAACAGCAGAATTGCTAGGTCTTGGCGTGAGATTGATCAATGATCAAAGTAACCCTATGTCTGTGATCAATGACACCCCGCATAAAAGATAAACCGCCAGTGAATGAAATATTTAAGTTAAAATACAAACCCAACTCCTTTCTCAAGCTAATTAAACACATAACAACATAAACTGAATTTTTCTAGCACTTTTCATATTCAATCTGGCACCCTTGAAGTTATTTTATCCCTTAAAATAGTTCAAACACAATACTCACAGTTTTTTATGAAAATTTCTGGTAATGATCCGGTTGCGTTCAGAAATTAAACAATTCCTGTTTTAAAAAAATTTAAAGTTTTGATCAAAGTTACCCCGTGAATCAAAGTAACCCCATTCCACGGTACTTGAATTAGCTGTGACTTGTAGCTATTTATAAAAAATTATTATCAACTTTTAAAAGATCTCGATTAGACGAGATTAATCTGCTAATGTATAGACGTGATTTTAAATCTTTTCTTTATTGCTGCTTTACGAGGGTCGTTTGAAAAGCCATTTTTAGGGTTCGGTACCTCAAAAGGAAAAAACGAAGCCCTTATAGGATCACTTTGTTGTCCGTCTGGCCGTCCGTCTGTCTGTCAAAACACTGAAGCTCTGTAAGAATAAAACTTCTAAGTTATGGTAAAAAGATACGGCCGTTTATACCGCAAAAAAGCGTATATTTCAACTCTCAGACGAATCAAAATTTTTAGGGTATTTTCCGTTGACTTAGAACTATGAAATTTGGGCAATTAATAACGTATTATACTACACATATAGAGAAAAATGTCAAAACTATATATTGGTAATTAAATCATAAAAAAATATATTATTGATGTTATTTAAAGTACGTAATCAATCTACAAATCATTTTGTAGATTTTTTAATACTAATTTAGGTATGAACTGTTAGTATAATCACAATTTCTAATAAGTAATTATAGGTTTTGGAAACTGAATTTCGGGAAAAACTCGAGAAAAACACTGAGAGAATCGATTCCTGAACTATTTATAATATGTACCTACAAATTTGTACGAAACCCTCGGTGAGCAAGTCCGACTCGCACTTGTCCGGGTTTTTTAAAACCACGCGGCTCTGACATTGCACGTATTTTTCAACCAACTCTTTTATGATAATTATTTAATAGTTTTATCAGCATCTGTCAGCCGATATACATGTTTTTTCTTTATTAATTAGACAATGGAATGTGTTTAATGCCTGCGTGAGCTTAAACACTGGCACGTGTTAAATTTTTTTTCAGCTGAAGAATCCGTGCCGATTTGTTAGCCGAATTTATTCGCGGGCTTTAGCCCATTCAGGATTAATGGCAGCGAACAAGGTGTGCTATCCCAATGTAAGCGGTACTCACTTAAACGCCGCTCGTTTTCTCGAAATTAGCGGAGGCCCAATTTATCCTGGCTGAATGATACCCATTCACCGCCAGGGGAGAATATGAGATAACGTTGAAACGTAGGATCTCCAACCCTCGCCTGAACCTCTCTTTCTCTTCTTTGCGGGGATGAGTCAAGTGGATATATCGAACGTAGGGAGTTTGAGGGCCCTCTCCTCAAATTCACGAGAACCTATATATAGGATAGAAGACCGTCTTTCGTCTTGGGTAAGTTCGCTTTCAACAATGGTACCCCGAGACACGCCACACTCCGGCGAATCTATTGACCTCACGTTCAATTCGATTTCCGAGCCAATGGCGACGTAGAACGGACAAAGGATCTTCTATCCACGTACGGCATATCTGACCCCAATTTTCCAAAACCCCAACATATCTCCTTCGCTCACTTACGCTTTCCCTTTCTCACTCTCCGATCATCGTATGATTGCAATGGTATTATGGCATCTCCTTATTGCTAGCTACGATCTACTTTATGGTCATGGGTCTTCATCGTGGCTACGAATCTTATTATTATCCCTATTAGGTATTATTTATATAATTTTTATTGTATCAAATACTGTTTCACGGGTTATCGTATCTTCGACTATCATCATCATCATCAATATTATTTGAAATATTGGCTAAACTACTTCTTTTTATTTTTTTATTATAAATGTGCTTTGTATATTTCGAATATGATACATGAATTATTTTATAATTTTTTACTGAACAATTTAGTAGTTATAAATCATTGTAAATCCTACAATGATTACATCTTGATTGTGATCAAGTCATCGATTGGGTTGAAACCGACCTGCACACAACCTGAACCAAATACATGCCACATTTAACCATCAAATTTAATGTCAATTATTATTAAATGTGTAAAATTATCATTTGTAAATGTTAATTTATTATTAAATTAGCTCTTTGTAAGGCTCAACGTATACGACATGGTCTTAACTTGTAAATCCACGATTCCCCCATTTGGGACGAACTTTTTGCTCGACGGTACGTTCAGTAATACTTTAAACCTTGAAGACTTCCATCTAAATCCAAATATGCAAAAACGATTTCGTTTTAAATTCATCTTTATTATGGCCGTGTAAAAATTTTAGAACGCGAAAATCACGTGATAAAAATAGCAGGAGCCAGGCAGTACTTCGTATAAACTAACCATATAATGAAATCAGCTTTTACTTTCAATTAACATTTACTGTTTACAATGTAATATTGTGTCATAAATGATTGTTATTAATTACCTCTTCGTGATGTTTTCCAATGTATGATAAATAAACTTAGCCTCACTACAACCTCTCTCCATCTGTCTTTGTCCTGGGTGTAAATCTCCCAGCGTTCATCCGCACAGTTTCGAAAGGATGATTAATCGGCTTTAAATGAAGCGAATAATCATGAGTTACTCTTCCCATCAAGCAAACTACCTTCCCGAATACCATCCCTCGTTCCACAGAACCGCGCAAGCAAAAAGCTTACTGCCCCCTGTGGGCTTCATTTCGAGCCAATTAATAATAAACTACACAATTCCTCGTCTAAGCCTGAAGGGTAAGAGGGGCTGTGTTCCTTCAAGAATTGACTTCTTTATACACGCTCCTCTAGCTCGGAGCACGTTCGCAACGAAATTTGTACTTACTTTCTTCAACCCTCTATAAGACAATAGACATAATTTTTAAAATAAGTAGTTGAAAATGATTATCGAAAGAAATAGAAATACACGTGTTTCTAAAAAAATCGGATTTTTTTGGAAAATACAAATTTATACATTTGTATTTTTGTTACAAATAAGTATCATTGACTGAAAATGGGTTTGAAGCAATATTTTGATTTTGATAGGCAGAGAATCGGCGTGTGACAGAAATGTCGCACGGCGCTACAGAGGGTTAAATTTGATGAGATATTTAACGATTATACCTTCCAATGTTCATGCATTTGTCGTAATGAAAAACATCTATATATTTGATGATGTATAATAGAACAACCTTCAATTATATTTTCGACTTAAATTTTGAGTTATATACACTAATACTACTTTCTTCAGTTATAAATAAAATATCGTATATTAAATATGCCAACATTTCATTTCCAAACAATTCCGGAAAAATGTAAGGCATATAATTTGAATGATTTTCTACAATAATTGAATAACACCCAACGCTTATTTTTACACTGCGATACATAACATTTTTTTGTAGCGCGCAATACAAAAATAAGTGAAACGTATAGTTATCTCTCCCCCGTCTATCAATTTCAGGGTGAAATCGACCGAGGCGAAATCGAAGTTCTTAAGGGCTTTTTTTCATTCTTTTCTCGTTTTCGTCCCGTTTTTATTGTTCCACTTATCAGCGACGTTAAAATAGTCGTGGACGTGGTAGGGAACCAACAGGAATCGGAAATCGCGTAGTGCAAGGCAATACAGAGGGGTACCTAGGTGGGTCGTCAACGAACGTAAAATACGAATGATAAAGCAGGACAGCAGGACTCCTTCAACATTCCCTTTGTAAGGATTCGTGGGTTTGGAATAAGAAATAAAAAAGAAAAAAAAAGAAAAACGAGGGGTGAAAGGAAGGTACAAAGCGAGGCGGACAATGGGGTAAGGATCAACGACGAATGAGAGAGGCACCTTCGCCCTCATTTTATCTTCACCTCTTCAACGCCCCCACGTTCTTTCTTTTTTAGAGTGTCGTTTTGTCGTCAGGGATAAAACTCTGCGAGGGGTTTCTCTCGATAATTTCCATCCAGCATTACCCTCTATGAAGGTCAAGAAAAAAGGGAGGGAAAAACGAAAGGAAGCAAAAGAAATAAAAACAAAACGATGGGAGCATTGGAAAACTTTTTCCAATATGTGTAAATTTTTATCGGAAAGAATCGTTATCGGATCGAGAACATTTAACGGAATGGCAAAGGGAGCGATAATTAAGAATGGCTGTCGCTTCTGGAGATGCTATAAAAATAAAAGTATCACGAAGACAAACAAAAAATAAAAGAAAACGCTGGAACAGTACTTGTATCAAGTGCGAGGCGGGAGTAGGGTAATAATTCGTTATATCTTTCCAAGTTCGAAGTTTTTCACATTTAAAGTGACAACAAGAAAACCTTCTCATTTACTCAGCCGTCGTCCACTTCTGGGCGCCCCTCATTGTATTCTCTTTTTTCTTTCTCCCTCCCTCTCTCTCTCTTTCTCTCTCTCTCTCTCTCTCTCTCTCTCTCTCTGAACACTCTCAAACGAGGGATGATCTCCGCTAGCTTGTGTCCGACAGAGAAACACGAGATCGAAACGATTTTCTTTATTTTCGTGCTTCACCGATCAAAGCCGAGGGCGTATCCAGCAAGCAAAAATTACAACCAAGCAACAACGAGAGGGAGATCAATTATATATATATATATGATTGATCTCCCTCTCGTTGTTGCTTGGTTGTATATATATAGATATATATATGTATATATACACACATACCACGGCGCGACTTCGAAAAGAATACAAATTGACCAATGTATACAGGATGACGCATTTGAATAGCAAAACTGGAATGTGCTGGAAACCATTGATAACAAAAATATGCCGTGGGGGTGCCATTAAGAATAGACAGGAATAAGACAATTTGACCACTTATAGGAAGGCAAAATATTGTTATACTAGATTTGATAAAATCAAAACGACGATTTTGAGTCGGATGATTGTTATTTCCGTTTTCTTCCGCACCTTGAAGCTAGAAATTCCGATTTTCGGTGCAATGATACAACATCCACGAAAAATGTAGAAAGCTTATTGAAGTATGTGCTTTCCAACGATGTAAACGTCGATGCCATGGGGCACCTCCCAAAGATTTTCGTTTAAGTATAAGTTCCTTTGGGCTTAAATGGACTTTGGGCGTCGTCATCATCATCAACGATTACAAAGCTCCTCGTGCGGATCCCTACAAATGGTCCACCCCGTAGATATGCTCATATTCGTGTTTACATTCCCATAAGTATCCATGTATATTCATATATGCGCAAACGCATATTTGCATACACGCGCATACGCGGTGAAAATAAAAAATGAAAACGGAAGAGCAAAAAAAAAACAAAAATATGAAAACACGAGGCCATACGCGAATCGCATGGTAATGGGACAATTTGGTAGAGAAGGAGATGATGGGTGACGCGGGAATGGGGGTTGGAGAGAGGAAGCGAAGAAGAGAAAGAGAGAAGGCTGACAAAAAAAAGTTATTACCTAGTTTGTGCCTGTACTAGCCGGACTCTCTCGTCGAGATCCCATTCGATTTCGTGTTTGGCCAGTTTTTGAAATAAAATGGAAATGCAGAAAGCAGCTGGGCAGTGAAAAAGGGCGAGTGAGAGTAAGGGGGGAGGAAAAGGGGTTGCCTGTGCAGTATTCTGTAATAGTAAAAGGAAAACGAAAAAAGCAGCAAAGCCGCCGAGCCATATCTCATAGTTCACGAATAAAACGCGCGTCCCGGGTATACACGATGTATAATTGACTGACAGTCCTATACACGCGAGCACGTTCGCGCGTTCGTTCTACCTTTGTAATTGAACCGAACCGAATATGACCGATTGCGAATTTTCCCTCAAACCGAGTTTTTTTTTTCGTATCGCCATCGCCCAGAGTTCAAGTTGGAGTGAAAAAAAGGGCTGCAAAAAACGGAAAGTTCTCATCGAACGTAATCGGGGAAAATTAAGTTTAAAAAAAAACGTATTCCGATACAATCATTTTTCCGCTCGCAATTCCAAGGGCTCGTTTTGCAGCAATACTCCATTTATCGATATTGGATTTTTTCTTGTTTTTAATTTGTAAACTGAGCAATATTGCAATCTCAATTCGTAGTTTTTTTTCAGGGCATCACCAGAACGATTTAGTTTGTTGACATACCTAGAAACGTTTGACAGCCAATATCGATAAAACTGGGTATACTTGAAAAAAGAATAGCTGCATTGCAACTTTGCGAACTGTAATATCATTTACTATCATAATTTAAAAGAAATGTTGTCTTTTTTCTTATAAGGAACAAGTAAAAAATGAATCGTTAAATTTCACAGATGCAAGTTGCAAAGTCATCGGTATTCTTTGCCATCGAGAGTGTGAAATGTCTTTTCCCCGGAGAGCCGATTCCAGAATTTATTCGTAGCATGAAATCTCTCGACGGTTGGTGGAGTGGGATGGTCAACGTTAGGCAAGACGAATATTTCCACATCTCAGTGAGAGTAATACCGAAAAACTTTGCCCCATTCCTGAACTGCACGTCTTTCCCGATTTCCATATCTTCCCTCTCCCCCGCCGGTCCGTCCCGGCCTCTTTCTCACTTGAACCGAAAAACTCGAAACTTTCCGGGTGACGTTACTTCCGTCATTGGAAAAAGAAGGAATACCCGCCCGGTGTAACGTTCCTCCGTCGTTACGGATCCAATTTTCGATTTTGTATTCACCGCTGGTGAAGGAAAGGGAAGTACAGAAATATTTAATTTGATTTGATTTGACGAGTTCAATATGTCCTAGCGAGCTATAGGGCAACAAAGGGGGTGCCCGAGTCGTACAAAAGAAAAGAAAATATAATAAATCAAACACGAAAACAAAGAAACAAGGTGAATTTAAGACTAGGCTAGAACTAGAAAAATAAACTATGAACTAGACAGATAATGATGATGATAACATTTATTTTGCCTTAGTTAAAAAACTTCCGGACAATTTGAGAATTACAAAATAAAACAAAATATACAAATTTTACAAAATAATTACTAAAATAATCTAACAAAAACGCAAAATAAACCAAAAACACAATACAAAAAAAAATAAATTTGAAAAATGCAATATAAACCAAAACACGCGAAATAAATCGGAGAGAGAGAGAGAGAGAGAGAGAGAGAGAGACCGGAAAAGTAAGAAAACCTCACGCTAACAAGGATATTTGTTCAGATTGTTTGAAAATTCCCAAAAATGAAAAAAAAACGAACAAATAGAATACACATCAGGCACGATAGATGGGGTGAGAGGCAACGCGAAGAGCACCAGAAAAAACAAAAACACGCGTACGTACAGGCACAAGTGTATGTATTGTTTTTCGTGCAACAGCGGTGGAAAAAAAATTGCACGTTACGCAAGGGAAAGACCGATCATCCAATGTGGAAAAACAGACAGAGAAATTGGAAGGGGAGAAATTCATCGCTATATATATGAAAAGTGAGAGAGACGCATAGGTAGCCAGACATTGGAGGCCAATAGGAGAGAGAGAGAACAAAAGAAGAGGATAAACGTTACGCAAGAGTGAAATGGGACCCTGTGTCCAGTCGTAAATTCACTTCTCGTTTGTACGTTGAAAAAGAGAGGGGAAACAAACAGCGCGTGTGTATAAAATTTGCTATTCGTTTGCTACATGGAAGTGTTGTTCACTGATGGATGTGTACGGATAAATCCATTTTGATGTAGGATCCTAATGGGCAGAGAAGGAAGAGAGATTGACGATGATTTATTATGTCTTCATGAAAACCTTAAGCAAAATTCATGCATAAGAGTACATTAAAAAAAGGAATTTAAAAAAAACGGCCAATTGCAAGTCGGACTCGCGCACGAAAGGTTCCGTACCATTGACTAGGTCAGCGGTTCCCGAATTCTTTTGGCTTCGGAACCCTTTTGGCTACGTAAGGGTTCCGCGGAACACCTTTTGGGAACCGCTGGCGTAAACAAGTCGGTGCGCGCGAACAATGCTGGTCAGGAAACATGTGATAATACTTTTTACGGAACCCTCGCGGCCTTTCCACGGAACCCCAGGGTTCCGCGGACCACCTTTCGGGAAACGCTGGACTAGGTAAACAACAGCAGGCAAAAAATGGCGTTTTTTGTATGGGAGCCCCCCTTATTTATTTTATTTTGTTTTTAATATTTGCTGTTATAGCGGCAACAGAAATACGTAATTTGTGAAAATTTCAATTGTCTAGCTATTGCGGTTCATGAGATACAGCCTGGTGACAGACATGCAGACGGACAGACAGCGAAGTCTTAGTTATAGGCTCCCGTTTTTACCTTTTGGGTACGGAACCCAAAAAAGAATGAAAAAGGAAAGGCACTGGTGGATGGGCGGGTGAACTAGGATGATTGGACTTCGGCTACAGAGGTACTGTAAGTTGAGCGGCGTATTGCGTGGTCCATACTCGGAGCGGTGACCGATTAGCTGTGCACTAGCTAGCGCATCGAATCAAAGTTTACGTTTATATTGTACACGGTATCCCACGACGGAATGTCATCCGTGAAATGGGGGGTTGAAGTGAAATTCCATGTCGATTGATATAAGCATGTATGGTTTCCAGATCAACCTTTGAATTATTATTTATTTTTAAAGGCAGACAGTGCCTGCCGGAATGGTGCCCCCACCATGCGGAAACTTCCGCGAGTAAATAATTATTATCATTAGACGTTTGGTGTCATATTACAGGTCCATGTCGATGTATTTTTATACCTTGAAGACAAATCCACCATTTAATTCACCTTGAACTCTCCATTTCTAGGAAAAAATATCGAAAAATATTCTAGAAACGTTTTTTTTTGCATTTTTCCAGTCTAATTTTGTACTTTCGACAAAAACTCAGGCATATTCATAATCAGCGGAAAAATTACGATCAAATAGACACTTTTAATTCTTTTAAAACGAAAAAAAAAAATGTTCAACTTCCCCGGCCACTTTTCCGAAATCTCAAAAATCACGAAATTTCAAAAAGTCGTAGGGCGAGCTTCTCGTATACTATGGAGATACAATGGGTGTGTTTGGAAAAGATTTTTGCCCGACTTAAATAATGGCATTGGATTTACATCGATATCTTGAATAGTTTACCCGGAAAGTCCACTTGAAAAACCGCAAAAGAAGAGGATGGAAAGGGATGGAAAAATTTGCAAAAATCGATGATCCAACTTTGAAATTCGGCCAAAATTCGAAAAATCATCGGACCTTGAAATTCAAAAAGCATTTCGAAGAGAAAATAATAACGAAGGAATTGAGCACACAGAAGAGTGCCAAATCCTAAAGGAAGAGACGTTAATGAAAAAACTTTTTCCCAAAATCCAACAAAATGTTGGACTTTTAATAATTTTTTATTCTTTCAATTTGATGTAATATTATCCCCTGAGTACGAATATATCATTTATTTTTCCCAAAACAAAAATTTCAATGCAAAAATCGTAAAAAACTTATAAAAACCCTATTTTTTGCTGTGTACAATGCTTTCGACAAAAATTTGATGAAATTCATAATCAACTGAAAATTATCGATTGGATAGACCCTCAAAACTATTTCGAATCGAAAAAAAAATTCGACCCGCTTACCTAGGCGTATCGAAGCCTTGTTTGTCCGAAAGCGAATTTATCACCCATCTCCTTGAAATTCGCAATATTCCAAATGCTCAAATTTATTGTTTGTTTTTAATAATTCTTTGCCATCTACTATCAACTTTTTTTGGCCCGAAGACACCTAATATAAATCACGGTCCAGTACAAAAAATGTTTTCGCGAGTTATGAATTGCCGCAAAAGTGCATTTGGCTCATTGCGGCTCACTCGCCTCTACGATAAAACCATAACTCGAAATAAAAAATAATGATACCGATATATGAGAATTTTTGCACTGCCCCTTGTTATTTTCACTTTTTTAAAGTTTTCAAGGTTATATAATGCTAAAAATAACAAGAAAAGTTCCTAGTTATTAGTTATAAATAATAAATTAGTTATACAAACCATTACTTGAAATAAAAAATAATAATACGACACATCTGAATGTTTTTTTACTGCGCGTTGTTTTTTTCACCTGTTAAGAGTTTTTAAGGTTATACAGTGCAACCTTAATATAACGAACCTCAATATCGTAATCCCCTTGAACAAACCTCAGTTCAACGAATTACTTGATATAACGAATATTTTCTTGTCCCCCTCCGATTTGTTAAATCGAGGTTGCACTGTATAATTACATAATAATTGAGCCTAATAATTAATAATAATATTCAAGGTTATATAATAATATAATGCAAAAAATAACAATAAAAGTACCGTATAAAATATACAAAGTAATCAATGATCCAGTACACGAGTACAAAATAATTCTTCAAGAAAAAAATAAAATAAAAGAGTAACGATAAATCGACGGGTCATATAAACAAAAAAAAAACGAGATATAAAAACGGAACTACGTTCAGTGAGAGAAGAGGGAAGAGTAAGAAGGTCGGGAGGGCGAGGAAAGGGACAAAAAGTTGGGGTATTACACAAGAGTAATCCAACTTTGACAATTTGTAATTTACCATCACCGAGGAAACAAAAAAGGAGAAAAAATGAGGAAACAAAGAAAGGTGTGGAAGGGGGGAGAGTGAGAGGCAGAGTGGGGGAAGAGAGCCGTGCGACCAGGCCGAGCCGGTAGTCGATTACAGTTCCCGAGGCAAGAAACACCACATCGAAACTCCGTGTCGAGTCTTGAGACACGAGCTCGAAACAAAACAAATCCCCATCCAGGCCACGCTCACAAATTGTTATTCTCGCGGCGAGAAAAAAAAGACGTACAGCGCAGGAGTAATGGAGGGTGAGGTGGGGGGGGGGGGGGGTTGAAACAAATCGTAAAGTGTGTTTTTACGATTTGTTTTGCCCGGGAACAGCAACGTGTACTACGAAAACATGGAAACGATAAAATTTTCCACGAACATTTATTCTGGCTAGAGTGAACGAGAGGAAGACTTCCGTTGTACAAAGTGATTTTCACTCGCAGTCGTAAACGATCAAAATTACTGAATGAATTACAACCAAATAGGGAAAATTCATATCCAAGTTCGCTAAATTAAAATACATTTTTGTTTGAAATTTCTTTTAAATATTTTTTAAAGGGACTTTTATTGATGTTGCTTATTAAAGAACTATTTCGAAAAGTATATTGAATGGAAATAAAAATGGAATTACTGAATAAAAAAAGTGTTGTAATTTATAGTTTTTTAATTTTGCCAAAAAAAATTCTTATTTTCCATATTCCATCGATTTTGTGTTGTGATCGACCAAAAAAAAGAAAATTCGTAACATTAGGCATTGTGGATGATGAACGAAAAATTAATTTATATAAACATATATAAATATGAAAAACTAATTACAAATGTATATAAAAATGAAGAACGAAAACATAATTTATATAAATGAATATAAATATGAAAAAACGTATGGCAACGTATTTGAAAAAATTATGGATTCAAAGCACACAGTTTTTTTTTTTTTTTTTTTTTTTCAAATTAAATTTTTTGATCATACCTCTGTCAATTGGGAGTCTGTAAATTGCATACTTCTGTCAATTCTATCAACTGCGATTAATATTTAGAACTGATGCTCGTTAGACATACTTCAGAGAAAAAAAAATATTAGCACTTTCCCGTTCACAACTTTTGGATTCGGGGTTGAAGGATCGGTCGTTTGTACCCCAGTCACTGGGGTGCAATCGACCGTGCCACGCTGCCATAAAAATCCTACCGCAAATTTTTTTTTCTAATCCGAAAACGAATGTTCAGGCGAAAGAAAATCCGGGAAAGAATGCGAAAGGAAATATCGGTCGATCGCGTCGCGTTTTTTGGGTTAGCAAACATCAAAGTCCAGAGACATCCTAACCTAAAAAAGAACGAAGACTTCCTAACCTAAAAAAGAACGAAGACTTCCTAACCTAAAAAAGAAAGAAGACTTCCTAACCTAAAAAAGAACGCAGACTTCCTAACCTAAAAAAGAACGAAGACTTCCTAACCTAAAAAAGAAAGAAGACTTCCTAACCTAAAAAAGAACGCAGACTTCCTAACCTAAAAAAAGCAACGCGACGTCTCGCCATTTTTCGTCTTATTTTTTCACGCAATCTTGTTCGTGCACGTGGAAATTTGCGACTCGAAAAAAAGTTCGCAACGCGTAGCGCTGTTTTTCATCTGTTTAAAGATCGAGACTCGAGAGTCCATCGTAAAGATTCGCGATAGGCATTGTAAAGCCCAAGAGTACAGCACAGTAGAAGAAAAAAAGGTTCGAAAACAAAAGACTCCGGGGAACGCGGGACGTTTTCCGAATGTATGCAAGCGTAGAAAAAATATGACTGACCTTGATCTATGAGTCGAAGCGCGTTCGGCCATTTTTGTGCATCGAGGCCTAACTTTTCCTGCAACAATTCGCGAACGTATTCGCCGGCTTTGTCGACCTGATGTTCCTTCTCTTCGCGTTCTTTTTCCAGGGGGATCCTCGGTTTGCTCTCTCCGCTTTCGTCCATCTGATACTTGTACTCGCCGTTGCTCGATCTTTCAGCCATTTTGCTTATTTACGCGCGAGCGATATTTCGGAGCCTTTTTGCTTCTTTCTTTCGCAACTCGATAAACGAGAAACACTCGCGATCAAGTTTTTCGTCGATTCGAACCCGCCAAGCGAAATAAATAACCGGAATATTTTACTTTTTCGGGGGAAAACGGGACCGCGAAAAAAGGACGCGCTACTTGCAAGCGTAGCTAATATGGCGGCCGGGCAACGACGTCGAGAGGCGCGCGCGCATGGACGCACGAAAACACGAAAAAGACCGAGCTGACGAACCTTCCACGCAACACTAGCGCCGGGGTCGTCACCCGGCGTTCCACGGAATGCTCTACCCCCTCCACGACCGCTTCGCGGTAACTGCCGCGAGGCTTCTTCTGTAGCGCACCGGTCATTGGTTCGTCCGCGGCGGCTCGCGACGCGCGTCCTCCAATCACGACTCTCGACTCGTTCAGTCGCGAGTGCGACTTCAGCGGTACACGAGGCTCGTGACGCAATCGCTACGCGGAGAATTATCTCGTCGAGTTATCTTGTCGAGTTTTACCGCTGGTACGAAACGTACCGTACGATTTGTTTCGGTTTGTTTGGGTTTTTATACAGACGAGTCTTCTTTTCCAATGTAATTCACGTTTTTTATTATTGATTTTGAAATTTCGATCCGGTTTTGAGTTTGTTTCGGTTTGTTTCGGTTCTGATACAGTCGAGTCTTCTTTTCCAATGTAATTCACGGTTTTTATTGATTTTGAAATTTCGATCCGGTTTTGAGTTTGTACGTGGATAAATGTTTTCGATTCGCGATCGAATATATATCGCGAAGGTTTTCGATCTTTATCGAACGGTTCAGCGAATTTTCTCACGGTCTGAAACACCGTGAATTCAATGGTGAGTTAATAAATAAGTGAATAAAATCAGTTAACAAGTTAACAAGAGAACAAATAAATTAACAATTTAATAAACAAGTTAATAATTTAATAAACCAAGTTAATAAGTTAATGAATATTTGTAAATGTAAAACTGATAACAATAATACGATCGTGTAATTGCCTCACGTGCTTCTAAGCCATGACGCGGCGCGCGATTGGCCGAGCCGCGAGAGCTTCCTCCAATCGCCGCGCTCGCTACGAGCGCTTCGTGTTGCTCGCGCGCACGGTCGAGAACGCGAAACAGTCGACGATCGCTAGCGTGTTCCGCGAACTGCACTGTTTGTTTTTTTCCCGCACGATGCTCGCTCGAGTTGATCAGCAAAAACAAAGTGTCGTCAACTCGAGAAACCGAATGTTTTCTCAACGAGCTCGCGTATCGGTGAGTCGACACATATTCTTTCTTATTCAACGTAGCCGTCTGGCGAAATTGAACGACGAAATATTTGTCGTTTTTGGCGAACGTTTTTTTTTCGCTGTTGAATACTGAACGTCTCTAATCTCGACGAATGTTCGCAACTTTCGCGATTCGTCATCTTCGACGTACGTACCGAAATAATTAAAAGTTGAGACTGCTCGTTTCGGCCATGATACAATGTCAGTAAAATTCGTAAACGACCAAAAATAAAAATGGCAAAATGGCAAAATGGCAAAATTTGTTCCGGACGGAACAAAACAACCACGGGATCTTAAAGACATGTCGAAGACGTACCACGTGTCACGAGTGCGAGAGAGACAGACGAAATTTTCAAATCGCTATATCTCAAGGACGAAACATTTTTATCGTAAAATTCAAGCATCTATTTCTGTCTCTTTGAATTCTACAAAAACTGATGCTCGATTTTTCGCCGTAAAATTAATCGACGTCGAGAAAACGGATTTCGAAAATTTGTGAGGTTTTTCGATGTTTGTCATGATCTTAATAGACGTCGAGAAAACGAATTTCTAAAATTAGTGAGGTTATGTCGATGTTCGTCATGTCCTTAATCGAAGACATTTTTTCTTGTTTTTGATATTAGTATTTCCATTGAATATTCAATATCTACACTCATATATATAAAGCATTCAATCACGTATGGCACAATATTATATTCCACATATTTAGAAAATAAGAAAAGGAGTAGTACGAAATAAATAATAATACAATGTTAATTAAAATAATGAATAAATAATAGTATTAATGAATATATAATATTTATTAAAAATAATATATTTTCATATCATAACGAACGAAACGCTGATAACAATAGTTGTTTGTCTTCTTACTATTCATTAATAATATCAATAATTACACATATAATTATTAATTATTACATAACCATAATGGATATAACTATTAATTGTTATTAATCCTCTTGATTTTAAGAGGTTACAGCAGTAATATGCCGATTGCGTTCTAATTATTATTCATGCAGTTGGTAAATGCGAACAATGATGTGGCTATAACTATATATGGGGCATTCCACGCCGATTCGACCTGTGTTTGACACGTCACCTCTCCGATTTGACCCTCGATTTTTTATGTTATTGTACTATCGTCGAAAGGCACTCGAGAATTTTTTTAGATTTTTTTCGAACGTTCGGACTTCACAAAATTTTTTAAAACAAAATATTAACGCTCAAATTAAAAAATCGGAAAGAAATCACAAGACTCCTGTGCCATACATCAAACACTGTGAGCGTTGAAAAAAAAAGTGGGCGGGCTTTTCGTTTAGACTACAGAAGACTTTTTTCGCAAAAAAATGAAAAAAAAAACTTCTAATAGAATCAATAGCCCACAAAACACAAAAATTCTCTTAAAAATTCTTTAAAAATTCTGGTCAATTCTTTCTGAGGTCGTGTAATTTTTTTTATCTTTAACATTTTTCATTTCTCCACTTTCATCTTTTATTTTTTTTTTTTTCGAAAAAAAGCGCGTTTTTGTCAAAACGAAACACACGCCCACTTTTTTCACCGCTCACACTGTTTGATACGTGACACAGAGTTTTTGTGATTTCTTTCCGATTTTTAAATTCAGACGTTAATTATTTATTTATAAAAAATATCGCAAAGTCAAACCGTTCCGAAAAAATCTGAAAAAATTCTCGAGTGCCTTTCACATATATTACAATAACATAAAAAAAATCGCGGGTCAAATGGGAGAGTCGCAGTGTCAAACCCAGGTCGAATCGTCATGGAATGCCCCATATTTACAGCCTTAACCAAAAGCTATTATCATATCTGGACAAAACCCAAACAAAAACCACAAAAAAATCGAATCAAATATTTTTTTAACATCGAGACGTGCAATTTTTTGCCTGGACAAAAACATTAAATTTAAATAACACTAATAATAATAAAATCACCGGGCATGTATCTTCTATCGAAACAATAGATTGAATAACAACAGAGGATGTATTCGTTGGCTGACTATTTGTTGATCGTTTTTCTCAACGCGAAGACTTTTTTTTTTCTCTTATCCCTCCCATCCCTGTATGCGTATCCATTGATGGAAGAGATAAAAAAAAAGAAGTCTGCACGCTGTGGGAAACGATATAAGATTCATTGGCCACTGAACACTATAGCTGTTTTTTTTTCACTACGCGTGTGTTCATATATATATACATATATATATATGAAAAAATCGGCAAAAAAGATGGCGTATATCTATTTATATGTATATACGAGGACAACTATTATGGAGCATAGTACATCGGTCTTCTCTCCGGGCGCCCACGTCCCCGGCAATGTATCGCAGAGCCGTGTCCAATGCAGTGAAATATTTCGGTCTGCCCGTGAATAAATGATGCCCGAAGATAAACTCAACCTCCAGTCGCTCCCGCCCCGGATTAAATATTGCAGGCTAGGCGAGAAACACCGATCTTGTAAAACACGACTGGACAAAACTTCCCGGCTCTGCCTATGTAGGTACGTATCCCACATTCGTTGCTCTTCGACAATGATATCGATTGATTGCAAACACCGGAAGTAGCCCTTTCCCACCTTTTTTTTTTTATTTTCTTTTTTTCTACCTCTCGTTCGGTAGCTCGCTTTTCGAAATAGATATATATATACGACTGTGAAAAGTCCCGTTGTTTCTTGAGGGGTTATGGTACAGTAGGCTTGAAGCTGGAAGGTTACAACGATATTTTTATTTGCCATTTTTTTATTTTGATCATTATGCATTGTTATGTCTTGTAGATTTATGTTGTCTATGAATTCGAATCGTAATAAATTATTGTTTTTATGACTGCAAGTTTTTAGGGAATTTTGAGTCGAAAAAATTATTTTTTTTAAGTACATCTATTCGAAAGAATTGAAAATTAAATGATTTTTATTGGGTTCCAATGATGCACACGTAATGGTGTTACAGTTTAGTCTTCATCGCCGTTTTTATTCTTAGCTTTTTTTCTTTTATTATTAACAATAAAATAAAATAAAACGATTTTTTGCTTGGTACAATTAAACATGAGTTTTTTAAATCGACCAAGTGCAGACTCGACTAGTTTTTATCTATTAATGGGTGATAAGAATAAACACTAAATCTTGTTTTTATTTCTTTCATCATCAAATAAATAATCATCGAATAAATAACTTATCAGTCACTCAGCAAATTATCATTAAATAAATAAGTTATCGTCACTCAGCAAATTAAATTTTCAGTAATTATATTCCAATAAAGTTATTCAATTATCAAACGGTCCATCAAAATTCAACTTAAAAACCCAATGGTGATAAATTTGGCTAAAAATTAAAATATTCTATATTGGTGAGTCTGACCGAGAGGCGAGTACGTACGGAGCATAAAATGAAAAGTTACGAGGCAAAGGAAGAGCTTTCGAAGAGAATGAAACAAAATTGTGTCTGTCGCGATCGGAGAAGCAGAGGGGGGTGTTTGGGGGTTTAAAGGGGGTTATGGAGAAGAGTAACAGAAAAATGGTTCTACGATCGAGGGGCACTCAGCGTTTTCCATCGATTCCTATAAGAACGAATTGCTCGCACATACACGTCGAAAAATCCCTGGGTATCGATGTTATTTCATAAATCAGCAACCACTTTCGAGTTCGCGCGCGGTTTTCAAGACCTCCCCCCCCCCCACCGCTCCTCCTCTTCTCTCTTTTCCCGGCTCACTCTTGGCCCGATTCTTCTACATATTTCAAGAGCACTCGTGTATACGAACCCATCCGGTCTCCCCTGTACCACTCGAAAGGTGCGCCTCACCAGACTCACAGGCTTGATCCTTGAGAGACTTTGGAAAGAACACGTATACAGGGTATCCCAGCTAAGAATGTCATCCTTGAAATGGGAGGTAGGGGGTGAAATTCCAAGACGATTGATATAAGCATGTATGGGTCTCAGATCAATCCCTGAATTGTTATGAATTTTTTACGGCAGCCAATCGGACGCGCCCGAGCCGGAGAGTCCGCGTGGTGGGGGTACCACCCCTCCGGGCACGACCCACTCCGGGACACGTACGTGTCACTCACCGACGTAGGCCCGCCTCCGGGCGCGTCTGATTGGCTGCCGTAAAAAATTAATAACAATTCAGGGATTGATCTGAGACCCATACATGCTTATATCAATCGTCTTAGAATTTCAC
>JAPYZJ010006362.1:0-10040 GCA_030522765.1 Ophioninae sp. B BG-2022a | reverse complement strand
CTTTACGTAAGGCCAACGGGAAAAAGATTATAGAGGCCATGAACGAATTGGTGATCTCCCGCTGGGGTACCCCCGAGGTGGTTCTCACCGACAATGGCATTGAGTTTGCGAATCGCAGCCTGATGGAATGGGCAGAGAATTTGGGTCTTTTTCACACTACGACCCCCCCCGTACCACCCTCAAGCAAATCCCGTGGAGAGGGTAAATCGTCTATTGAAAACTATGGTAGTGTCGTTCATAGAAGAAGACCAGCGCGTGTAGGATGAACATCTCGCTGAATTCAGGTTTGCCTACAACACCGCATATCACTCCGCGATCGGTACCAGCCCGGCGTTCTTGAACCTGGGAAGGGGGCCGAGACCTCACGGCTTCTACGCGCGCCTACAAGTAGAAGATCGGGAGATCGTGGCATTACCCGTCGAGCAGTGGTCGGAATATATGCGGGGGATGGAGGCGTTACGGGAAAGAGTACGGTTTAACCTGGAGGAGGCCTACCAAAAGGGGTCTAGAAATTACAATCGACATAGACGCCCGGTTACCTTCCAAGTAGGAGACATGGTATTTAAAAGAAGGAAAATACTCTCTTCGGCCACACAATACGTAGCGGCGAAGTTAGCCCCGAGGTACGAGGGCCCCTTTCGCATCAGTAGGGTTTTTTTCTACCGTGGTATACGAACTCACAAATGCAGAGGGGACAGTCGTCCCAAAGGAAGCTCTCGAGGACTTAAAGCCCTACCACTCCCTAACGCCGCCGATCTAGCGTGGGGGTACCCGGGCAGACGATGGGTGTTTGGTTGATGGGCAAGGATCAACGGTGCGCCGCGCAGAGCGGGTTTTCTAATTTATTTATTTATTTATTTATTTATTTATTTATTTATTTATTGTGACTACCTTTATTGTCTGTTGGTGGTGGGGCACGGTACGGCCTGAATCCCGCGTGATATGGTATACGTTATACGTTGGTTGGTGGCAAGGGGAAGGGAATGTTAGAGGACAGTTGTTTTCCACCCCACCCCCTTTTTCTCTGAAAAGCCATTGGCAGTACCATTCGGTATGTGAGAGGAACCGACCAGATCAGGGACTCGCTGGAGCGGAGGCTGATCGCGGGACTGACCATTCTGTAAGTCAACGAAACGGGTAAAGCCGAGTGATGCTGGCCGGGTCGGCCAACATCTTGGGTGGGGGTGTTGTGACGTGGCAGAAATTTTTGCCACCCGATTTTCAGCTTGTTCGGCTCTCACCTCTTTTTCCCCTCCTAATTCGTCCGATACGAGCGTAAATTGTAATGTTTGCTATAGGTAACTTTATTATTGTACGTTTCGTCGAGTGTAATTAGTATTAAGGGACAACAACTCCTCCATCAAGATCAACAACAACAACCGCAACCGCAGCAGCAATCCAGCCCCAACAGCAGTCTCAGCTTCACCTACACTTAACATCGCCACTTTCGCGAAGCCCGTCCGGATATCGTCCCCAAACGGCTAGCTTGCTAAGCAGCACCCACTCGACCCTTGCCAAAAGCTTGATGGAAGGTCCTAGAATGACGGCCGAACCGCTCAAATGTACCGGCCTCATTCACAATTACATAATGCGCGGCGAAGCCAGTCCAATGGAACCAGCAGCGTCGCTATCGCCCGCTGAACAGCGCACGTCCACCGCGACCGCAACATTTCGCTCGCCATCCGCCAATAAGCAAGGACTGCTTCAGGACGCGATTTCCGGTTACGGGGTTTCGAGATGGCCGGCAACTTCGGTCATAACCACGACCACTGGTGCGAAGCGGCAACGGCAGCAACAGCAGCAGCAGCTCTGGCAGCAGTCGAGGGGACGAGGGGCCGTACTGCGATTTCGCCTGCCAGCGGTTCAAGCACGTTGTGCGGAGGCCGTCGCAGGAGCGCATGACATCGATCGTGCGCCACCCAGATCGAGCAGGAGTTTTTGACGGACGCATTGCCGGCCGAGTTGATTGGCGAGAATTGCGATCTTGGGACTCATATCGAATTCGTGGCCGATCAACTGCTTCGCGAGCTCGGGTGTCCGAGGATCGATAATTCCGGAGACCCCCTCGATTGCATGGCGCGCACCTCGATTGGGGGAGGGCCGGTTTTTCAAGGAAACAAGATGGCGAGTGTCAGGTGGGGTGTGATGGAGGAGTCGAGTGCGACATTCGAACGAGTGCGAAGATCAAACATTATGACCGATTGACGGGTCACCTTGGATTGTCTTATTTTTTAAATATATTTCTTTGTTCGCGGTCTGTTTTTCTTGTTTCCCGTGACCCAATCACTATTTTATGTTTTGTCCAGTGGATGTGTGCGCGTGTGAAAGTGTCGATTCGAATCGGCCGCGCGACACGATTCGGGCCGATTAGAACAGGGGGAGCGTGGGGGCCAAGGCGATCGTCTTCGCGGAGCTGGGAGAGCGACGGTACGGGCACTTTGTCACGGAGGGCCGCGCGAATCAGTTGTCGGAAGATTTGAATTCGGTTCGCGAAAAGCAGTTAAACGTAATTTGTTCGTGGTGGAAACCGATCCGGCGTGTGGGAAAATATTCAGGGAGGGTTGCCTCCGTTTGGCTCCCGCGGTGCCTGCGCCCCAGCGTTCCCTCCTCGTCGACGAAAAGAGGGCAAAAAAAGCCGGGAAAACGCGAAAAAGGAGGAAAAGAGGGTGGCAGAGTCACCCACCGATCCCGTTATTGTCGGGATAGATAACCCAAATTGTTGTGAGTAGGGGTTTCCGTTGCGTGTTTTTTTTAATGGAAATAGAGAAATAGAGAGAGAAAGTGAGAGAGAGAAAGAAAAGTGTGTGCAAAACTGGTACCTTTTCCGTACTACCCCGCCCCTGTACCATCCAAAGACTCCGCTGGCCGGTGCGGGTCAACCGCTGTCTCCCCTCGGCGAGCCGTTACGCGGCTCGCGCTCTTTTAAAAGAGAAATCGCTCAAGGAGAGACGGCGCGTTTCGTGACGGTGGGCGGCGAGATTCCTCTCGAGGGAAAAACCGTCACAAGCCATAGGGAGTGGCAAGAGCAGCAGCAACTCCTTTAATCATAGAACTTTTTATTGTGTACAGAGCTGCTGTACTCGTAATTGCTAATTGATTCATAATAATATTATCATATCGAAAAAAATTACGATCGTGTGTGCGCAGCCTTATTCAGCCGCGTGCGTGGCAACATCATCGTCAGCATTTTTGGGTCCGCCTGGCGACATCTGACGCTTTGTATTCTACGATCTTTGGAGGGGTCGGTGGTGGGGGTAACGCGGTCTGCAGCAGTGGGGGATCATCGGTATGGCCATGACAGCGGAGGTGGCAACGCTCACTCTACGTCGTTTATTTTCTTCGAGCAGAAGCAGGAGTATCTGCACGTGCAAAAACAGCGCGAATTGAAAGAACGTCTAGAGGCTGTTTTGCGAAATATTGCCATTCTTCGGACAGTCATCGAACGTCGAGCAGTGATACAGGCTTTCACGCGTGAAATTAGTAAAATCAACATCAAAGATGGACTTTCCGCAAGTCAACAAGATCGGGAAGATGGCGGGCTTCTTACCGACGAAAGAACTATCGGAGCTGTCGCTGAAAATCGACTATAAAATCACCGATTTATGTGTTGTAAAGACACGCTACGGCCCGCGAATCTTCATTGGCGTCCACGAAGCGTTCACCTACTTTCTACCCTCAAGATTTTCCAAAATTCTGGATAACGAGACGCTCTTCAGGCAAATGGTAACCGCGGCTCATTACAATAATCACCTCATGGAATTCCTCGGGGACGAATTCAACAGTGTGAAGTTCAAACTGGCCCAAAGATAATACGGCTCTTGTTGCTCCCCAAACCAGAGAATTCAGTCTATCTCCAGAGGCCATGATGAACGCAACTTACAATAAATGTGCCTTCAAGCTACAGCCGCTACTGCTGCAAACATTCTACAGCCTTAACACCCGCTCGACAAAAAGTGTGTGGCTGGGCATTGAAGTCGTGGATTCTAGTCAATTACGGCCCATTAGCCGTTTGATATGTGACAGAGATGGTTGGATAACGCTAAACGCCCCGTCATGGATGTATTTTCGAAAACGTCTCAGCAACATTGGCGCTTATCTCAGAGAAGAGGCAGAAGGTAACGCTCATACTGTAGTGTCTTGCGATAGTTACAATCTGGAATACAGTGACCTTCTCCATCAGCCATCCGTAACTATGCAAAACTTTAACGAATACGGGACACAAGCCATACACCGAGCTGAGCCATTCTTCACTTTCGTAAAAGATGACTTCATCGAGCTGGAATCACTCGAAGAACATATGGACAGCTATATGACATAGCTTCACAGTCCCATCGGTGATGTCAGTAAGTGTAAGGATGTGCTTGTCACTGTAATTGCATCAGAAAATTTCAACATGACGGCCGGTCGTTTACAGCGGCGGATTCGTCAAAAGCACGCCCCCCCCCCCCCCCGCCGCTCCCCGGAGTGGGGCCAGCATCCCAACTTCTCGCATGCCGCGGCAAGGGGGGGTAGAAGTGGGGATAGGAGTGGGGGTCACCATAGTGGTCCCTATACTACACGCGTATTCCTCGATTCTGCGTCCGAAAACCGCGAAATCATGATAATTATCGGATTTTCACGGCGATTTCACTTTTTTGCGTTAATTTCGGTCGGAAACAGATAAATTAGCATCGTAATGATAATTTCGCTGAAAATTTCGGGAAAAAACACGCTGTGTTCAAAAGTTCCGAGAAATGCGTCGAAGTGCGAGATTCGCGTAATCCGCGATGCTGCGTCCGAAGAACGCGAAATCGAGAGAATCGTCGCATTTTCAACGCGTTTCTACTTTTACGCGTTAATTTCGGTAGCAATCAGATAAATTGACCGTCATGATGGTAATCGTCGAAAAATTCGTGAAAACACACGTTGTGTTAAAAAAATCTGAGAAATGCGTCCAATTGCTAGATTCGCGTATTCCGCGATTCTGCGTCCGAAAACCGCGGAGTCGAGAAAATTGTCGGATTTTCACGGCGATATAGCTGTTTCGCTTTATTTTCGGTAGGAATCAGATAAATAAGCGTCATAATGATAACTTCGTCGAAAAATTTGCAAACAAAACACACGTTGTTGAAAAATTCTGAGAAATGCGTCGAATTGCGAGTGTCGCACATTACGCGATGCTATGGTCAAAAACTGCGTAATCGAGAAAAGTGTCGGATTTTGACGGCGATTTCGCTTTTTTGCGTTAATTTCGTTGGGAAGCAGATAAATTAGCGTCATAATGATAATTTCGCCGGAAAATTCGCGAAAACACACGTTGTGTTCAAAAATTCCGAGAAATGCGTTGTAACGCGAGATTCGCGTAATCCGCTATTCTGCGTCCAAAAACCGCGAAATCGAGAGAATTGACGGATTTTGACGGTGAGTTCGCTATTTCGCGTTAATTACGGTACAAATCAAATGAATCATCGTCATAATGATAGTTTTTTCAAAAAATTCGCGATTACACACGTTGTGTTAAAAAATTTCGAGAAATGCGTCTATGTGCGTAATTCGTGTATGCCGCGATTCTGCGTGCGGAAACCGCGACATCGAGAGAATTGTCGAATTTTCACAGCGATTTCGCTGTTTCGCGTTAATTTCGATAAGAATCAGAACAATTAACGTCATAACGATATTTTCTTCGAAAAATACGCGAAAACATACGTTGTGACACGAGATTGGTGTATTCCGCTATTCCGCGTCCAACGGCCGCTAAATCGAGAGAATTGTCGGATTTTTCCGGCGTTTTCACTCGTACCCGTTAATTTCTGTAGGAATTATATGAATAAGCGGCATGATGATAATTTCGTCGAAAAATTCGCGAAAACACACGTTGTGTTAAAAAATTCCGAGTACTGCGTCGAAGTGTGAGATTCGCATATTCTTTGATTCTGCGTCCGAAGACTGCGAAATCAAGACAATTGTCGGATGTCCATGGCGTTTTCACTGTTACACGTTAATTTCGGTCTGAAGCAGTTCAATTATAATGCGACCCAATGATAATTTTGCGAAAAATACCCGAAGACACACGTTGTGTTCAGAAATTCCGAGAAATCCGTCGAAGTGCGAGTGTCGCGTATTCTGCGATTCTGCGATCGAAAACCGCGAAATCGAGACAATTGTCGGATTTTCACAGCGTTTTCAGTGATACGCGTTAATTGCGGTACGAATCAGATAAATTACCGTCATAATGACAATGTCGTCGACAAATCCGCGAAAACCCACGTTGTGTGAAAAAAATTCGAGAAATGCGTCGATGTGCGTGATTCGCGTATGACGTGATTCTTCGTGCGAAACCGCGAAATCGAGAGAATTGTCGAACTTTCACGGCGACTTCGCTGTATCTGGTTAATTTCGGTAGGAATCAAATTAATTAGCGCCATAATGATAATTTTGTCGAAAAATTCGCGAAAACACACGTTGTGTTCTAAAACTTCGAGAAAGGCGTCGAATTGCGAGATTCGCGTATTCCGGGATTCTGCCGTCGAAAACCACGAAATCGAAATAATAGTTGGATTTTAACGGCGATCTCGCTGTTTTGCGACAACTTCGGTAGGAATCAGATAAATGAGCGTCATAATTATAATTGCGTCGAAAACTTCGCGAAATCACACGTTGTGTTAAACAATTCTGAGAAATGCGTCGAATAGTGAAATTCGCGTATTCCGCGATTCTTGCGTCCAAAAACCACGCAATCCAGAGAATTGTCAGATTTTCGCGTCAATTCCGCTGTTTCTCGTTAATTGCGGTCGGAATCCGATAAATTACCGTCATAATGATAATTCCGTCCAAAAATACGCGAAAACATACGTTGTGTACAAAACTTCCTAGAAATGCATCGAAGTGCGAGATTCGCGTATTCCGCGATTCTGCGTCCGAAAACCGCGAATTCGAGAGAACCCAATTTTCACCGCGATTTCGTTGTCTCGAGTTAATTCCGATAGGAATCAGATCAATTACCGTCATAATGCTAATTTTGTCCGAAAATTCGCGAAAACACACGTGTATACTAAAATTCTGAGAATTGTGTCGAAGTGCGAGTTTCCCGTATTCCTCGATTCTGCGGTCGAAAACCGCTAGATCGACAGAATTGTCGGATTTCCACGTCGTGTTCACTGTTACACGTTAATGGCGGTCGGAAGCAGATAAATTTGCGTCCCAATAATAATTTCGTCGAAAAATACACGAAAATACACGTTGTGTTAAAAAATTCCGAGAAATGGGTCGAAGTGCGAGCTTCGCGTAGCCAGCGATTCTGAGTCCGGAAAACGTGAAATTGAGAGAATTTTCGCGTTTTCAGGGCGTTTTCACTTTTACGCGTTAATTTCGGTAGGAAGCCGATGAATTAGCGTCTGAATCATAATTTCGTCGAAAAATACGCGGAATTAACGTGATGTTTAAACGTTCTAAGAAATGCGTCGATTTGCTAGATTCGCGTATTCCGCGATTCTGCGTCGGAAACCCGGGAAATAGAGAAAATTGTCGGATTTATTAAGGCGATTTCGTTGTTTTGCGTTACCGTCGGTAGGTATCAGATAAATTTGCGTCATAATGATAATTTCGTCGAAAAATACGCGAAAAAATAAGTTGCGTTCAAATATTCCTAGAAATGCGTCGAAGTGCGAGATTCGCGTATTCCGCGATACTGCGTCCGAAAACGACGAAATCGAGAGAATTGTCGGATTTTCACGGCGTTTTCACTGTCACGCGTTAATTTCGGTAGGAATCAGAAAAATTAGTCTCATTGTTTTGGAAACGGAAGTGACGCGCATTTAAACGAATGATTCTTCCCGCCGAAAATGTCGCGAGTGTCGCGTAAAAGGAGAAGTAGCGAGAAAAGACGGCGCGCGTGAGCGTGCGGCGAAAAAAGAGGGCGCGCCCGAGCGTGCGCGCGCGAGCGTGCGGCATGACGAGGACCAAGACAGTCGTTGTACAAACGAGGCTGTAACCAGATGTAAAGACGATTATTTCCTTAATGTATTCTCAATAAAGTTATTTCTATAAACAAACACCTCGAATCTGTCCGCCTCACGTGAATTTGAAAAAGAGAGGACTCGCATGCCGCGTAATTGAACTAGTTAGACTTGTGAGGGGAAAGAAAAATCCCACAATTTGGGGGCTCAACCGGGATTACGCGGAGGACAGTGTACTACTATATAAAGACGAACGCAAAGAAGAGCAAACACGAAAAAAAAACAAAGACAAACAAAGACGAGAAGAAGGATAGGGACGAGTAAAGATAAAAAGACGACCAGACGAGAAAATCGAAAAAGATTGTGCCGAAAGCGTGGGTTAGACCAAGTGTTCGCATAAGCCGTGAAGAACGGAAGGACGCTCGTACGTGGCGACGCGCATCGAATGTGTAGCGTTCGAAAACGTTCGATATAAACAAAGGAAGTGCGACGATACTATGCTAGATGTGACAAAGTACACGAATAAAAGATTAAAAGAACTGTTGTCGTCGTTGGGATTACCTACATCGGGTAACAAAAGTCAATTGATCCTAAGACTCAATCAAGCCGAAGGATTCAAGATGTCGAATCCCCAATCAGTGGTGCAACATGACGAAAACGGTGACGAAACAATGTGAGACATACATAACGAAGGGACACCGTTTCAAGTCGACCTGTATCGGAGAGAGAAAGAGCTCGCGAAACGCGACCAAACGACTCAAGCGATAACGAAGCGTGAGGACAGTCGATGCCCAGTGTTAGCTCAAGTGCGACTTTCGTCCAAAATCCGATGCGCATGAATTTAACGATGATCGCTGATCTCCTGAGTAACTTCGACGGTAACGCCGAGTTGTATGAGACGTGGGAGAAGCAGGTGCTCGTCTTAAAATAGTCTTATCGACTAGAAGACGACGGCACGAAAATACTTATCGGGATGAGGATCAAAGGCAGAGCGCTGCAATGGTTCCATTCGAAACCAGAGCATATTGAGATATCAGCGGAGCAACTGCTAGCCGAATTACGTCGAATGTTTAACAAGCGCATTAACAAGATCGCATTAAGACGACGTTTCGAGGAGCGTGTTTAGAAGAAAGCCGAAACTTTCAACGATTACCTCCATCAAAAAATAATACTGGCGAATAAGATCGCTCTCCCTGAAGATGAAATTTTGCAGTACGTCGTCGAGGGAATCCCCGATCCTAATCTACCAGACGCTGAACGAATACACGGCTTCACGACGAAGGAATCGCTTATACAAGCATTTGAAGATATTTCGCTACAAGATCGTACCGACGCATCGAAGACCGCGGAGAAGAAAAGTGACGGTAAGAGTATCGCGACAAAAACATCGATGAAGGGTGAGTCGAGTCGTTCTACCGGGTCGCGCGAGACGAAACCGAATGTCGATAAAAAAAGACCACGGTGGCTTTAGACGGTGTTCCAACTGGGGAGGACGAGACCATGTAAGTTTGAAATGTCCGTCAAAACGCTTGGGTCCTAAATGTTTTAAGTGCGAAAAATTCGGACATTTCGCGACTCACTGCCCTGAAGGTTCGAGTGAAATGAAAAGTGCGTGCGTCCTGTCTGACGCCTCTGCCGATAATTACAAGCGACCGAAACGTGTACTAGTGAACGATCGAATGGTTGACGCGATTATAGACACTGCGAGCGATATCACGATTGTCCGCGAGGATCAATATATCGAATTGGGTAAGCCGAACCTCGCAAAAGAGCAGATGTCATTCGGCGGCGTAGGAAAAGAAAAAAATAAAACAGACTGTTTTTCTCGATGCGAAAATAAAAGTCGATGGTAACGAATATGTTATCCGGATGCACGTCGTCACGAACGCGTTGTTGGATCATAAGCTCTTAATCAGAACCGACTTTCTCGATGCTGTACAGCTTATCAGATCGCGAGAAATTTGCCCGATTAGGCCGTTAGATGATGATCGAGACAAACGCATACCGGAAATACTACGAATCCAAGCGATAGAGTCGAACGACGCGAACAACGTAGATTTGACGCAAATTGTTGAACGCAAAAGTCGAGAGAAAGTCGCGGCTCTA
>JAPYZJ010006361.1:0-13097 GCA_030522765.1 Ophioninae sp. B BG-2022a | reverse complement strand
AACCCAAGATTAAAAAAATAAATTGAGATAAGCATATCGTGTTTGGTATCATTAGAAAGGGGTTTACTAGTACTTTTCAAATATATATAACACTTAGTTATAACTTGCCACCAATGCTTATAAAATAAAAAAAAAAATTCCTTAAAAATTCTCATGACAATAGATCGCTTGCAGAATTAGACAGATTAAGAAATCTTTCCTGATCTTCTTAATTTCTGATGGCGGCACAGTATATTTAAACACCAAAACAGTTAAAATAAAATTAAGTTAAAAAACTAAAACCCTACTACTAGAAAAAGTGATCTAAAAAGTACGAAACAAGAAAATATTTCACACAGAAATCAAGACCTAGGTACAAAATGGTCAAGGTAAACTGTGGTTGCGTGCCATTATAATAATTCATGTTCACCGCATCCACATGGTATGTCTTCATTTCTGTGTGAAATTTTTTCTAGTTTCGTCCTTTTTTGATCACTTTTTGTAGTAGTCGGGTTTTAGTTTTTTATTTTTCTTCTTCTCTTTTCGAGAGGTTTCGTCATGTCGTAAGCTATTATCGAATCTTCCACTTTCTCTTTTTCCGATCTTTTTCAAAGTGCGCCATTTCGTGACGCGTCTTACGGCCTTGTCGGTCATTCATTCCTCCAAAAATTCGATATTTCGTGACACGCCTCAACGTGCCCTTAATAAGTGTAATTGCGAAGTTCTGGAGAGTCTTGAAAAGAAGGAACGTTTATTTTTGTTCCTCGAATGTTCCAGAAGTAAAACGAGCAGCGAAGGTCACTCGACGACCTTGGAAACTGGAGGAAACGGTGGTGGAGGTGGTTTTGGGAAATGGCTTCGTGATCATTTGGGTGGAAGTTCACGGAGTCATCAAGATAATCCTCCAACGAAAAATCGTTCCAGTCACTCGTCGTACGATCCGATCCATTTGGTTGTCCAATCCTCATCGAGTGACAAAAATCTCGTCAGGGCGACTCAGACACCTCAAAACTTTTACTGCAGCTTGCCTCGGGAACAAAATCGACGACATTTTCGCAACTCCCTTGGCAAATCCTGTCACGAAAAAAACCGCGAACGTGCCCGATGTTTTTCCGGCGCTGTCGTCATCGCTGGACCCTCTAATCATCGCGAAAGATCCATCAAGAACGAACTAGCCAGCATTGTACGTGGTGGTCCCATCTACGGTAGCGAAGGCAAAAGCTCCAAAAGACGAGAACGAGAGAAACGTAGACATTCGATGAACGAGACCAAGGCCCACTCTAGACACCGACGGACTGGGTAAGTGCTAGTACACACCTCGAAGAAATATTGCTTTCCTGGTCGACTTTGATTTTCATAGAACGATCGTTTGTGTCATAGGATTTTGAAAAGTATTTTTTTTATCGATATTATTATTATTTTTTATTCATATGATTTTTTTTTCATTGGTATAATTTTTTGTATTGATATTGTTTTTATTATGGTTATAATTATTATTAGTTTATTATTTATTTAGATTTAGATTATTATTAATTTGTATTAATATTATTTTATTAATTATGTTATTATTTTAATTATTATTTTTGTAAGAGTGATTTATGTTCTCGTCAACTCGGTTTTGTGATGGGAGATTGAAAAGTATTATTTATTATTATTATTATTGTTTGTTTATTTCATAAGACTTATTTATACGTTGGAATATTTGTTTGGGTTGGGCATAAATGTACACATTAAGCTACGCAATTAGATACGACTTGAGTAAATTGGCATCGATGGAAAGTGAAATCAGATTTTTTAAATATTTCACTAAAAGATATAAATACTAAAAGATAAAAAATAAATCTAAATATAAAAGTTAAATATTATTATTAAAACGTAAAATTGAAATTTAGTTTCATAGGGATAAGGCTTTTCGTCAATTGTTTAAAAACAAGTATTTTAATAAATATATTTTTAATTCGTGTGAAAAAAATGTCCAAAGATCGATTATTCGCGATCGAAAATTTCGGCAAAATGAAACCATGGTAATAATAAACTATACCCAAAACGTAAACCAAATCGATCGGATAAAAAAAAAATCCAAAGCGAAACTCGAAACATTGCTGGTCAGTAATATCGCCTAGAGTCCCAATGGTGATTCATTGAAAGCGACCAACCGTCCTGTCGAATCAAGACTTTGAATAATCCTTATCCAGAGTGCGGATGATTTCGCATTGTGATGATTCGAGCTATCATTGCTAACCCGCGACATAAGCTGGTAAGACCTCGAGGTAATAGACTCGTTCGCATCAAACAAAGCATCGATCGAAGAGACGTTCGGTAAGCTCGCTCCTTCGGAATGCCGTTCCGAAAGAAAAGGAATTCGTACGATGATCATTTTTAACGAGTCCCTTCAACCCGTCCATTTACGGCGAAGAATCTCCAAAGAGGAAAAAGACAATAACAACAACAACGTACAAACCCAAACAAACACAATAAAAAGGAAGAAAAAAAAATTAACGAAAACAAAAAGTTGGATATCTCGTTTTGAAATTCCAATTTTCCATTTATCTCGGGGAGTGTTTCTTGACTTTGTCTATATCTGAGAACTCGGAGAACCGGGGGATCTCAGGGTTGCCCGTGGAGGTCCTCCCGGAACCCTTTCTCCGGTATCCGCATATACGCTGTTAAAGTACTCACTGCGGAGTAACACAGCCCGAAGAGTGTAAAAGAGAGTGAGGGGAAGGGGTAAACCCAGCGGAAGGCAAGGGCGAGGGGAGGCCGAGAGGAGGGTGAGCGGAGGGCGAGCGGAGGGCGAGCGGAGGGCGAAGGGAGGTCGAGCGGAGGGCGAAGGGAGGTCGAGCGGAGGCCGAACGGAGGGCGAGCGGAGGCCGAACGGAGGGCGAGGGGAGGCCGAACGGAGGGCGAAGGGAGGGCAAGGGTTTTAATCCTGCGGAAGGAGCAGTCCGCAGAAAATGGTTGGTTGGCTTCGGGTATGCGTGTGTGGATGGTGAACGCTTCGGAGCCTCGGGGTATAAGGAGCCACGATGCTCCAGAGGGGACCTTATGGCGGTTGTAAGTGTCCACGTCTGGTATGCGGCCGGTGTGTACAGCCGGAATATATGGACGTCCCTACCGTTCCTCTATCACCCCCTTTTCCCCGTTCCATCACGAGCCATGTTTTTTTTTTCTTTTGAGCGGGAGCGTGCTCACTTTCGCTTTGCGACTCATATCACGGAAGGATGCGCAGGCTGAAAGGGAATCCCTGGGTATGTTGGAACAAATAGATCTTCGTGTTTGGATATTCTATTGAAGCTTTAGGACCCAGAAGGAATTAAGCTCGTTAGGGACCTAATAAAGGGTAGATCCACGTGGAGCCTCAGTGCCTGGTGACACTTTCGGACTGAGGCCTATTTGAGGCAGTTGGTATTACTTCGTGTAGGAATAAAGAGAATTGGAAAAGTACGTGATTTTTTTTTTTGAAAGATTTGTAATCGTGAAATATAATCAATTTTTAATATACCCTCACAATTTTAATCCTGTTTTAACCTATAATCAAGTAACCGAGTTGAGTAATAAAAATATATTCACGATTTCGTCGAAGCTATACCGGTCCATCCATATAATGTCCAAACCTGATCCTATTAGGGTAGAATTTAAGGTAAACTTGGTCCTATTAGGATTCAATTGACAGCAAACCTGGTTCCCATAGAACTTGCCACAACAAGGGTCTTTAAGGGGTCATTTGAGGTTTCCATTATCAGAAAAACTTCAATCAAGTCGTTAAAAGCCCTTATTGAAACGAGGGATGGTTTTTGGATTTTCCATACATATTGGGTTTTCAGTATTTTCTTCGATGTCGAATTTTCAGCCAAAAAATGGTCAACGATGAAGAATCCCTCGTAGGAGGAGTCTCGATGTATCGATCAGAGTTTCAAAGCTGGATCTAGCTGGTGGACATGACGAACATCAACTTTTTTTCCAGCTCGTTCTCTCGGTACTTCTTTTCATTCGTTTTATTCTATTCGTCCCGGCTTCTTTGGCTTGTTGCCTTGTATGTGATGCAACTTGGATCGAACGATCATTGGAAAGGTTGCTCCTGTCACGTGTAAACCCAAAGGAGGCTGAAAAAGGGAGGGAGAAGAACGAAGGTGGCGAAACGTTGGGACACGTGAGCAAAGAGATGAAGAGTTGGACCTCTTCTTGTTGGGCGAATCGCCAACGCCCCTTTTTCTCTTGGATCGACACTTCTACACCTGAAAGGCCCCGTGAGGATTGCTTCGGTTCATCCCTTTCCCTCTCTCTTTGGATATCTCCCCACTGAACTTTCCCCTAGGGCCTCGACGCATCGAGCTAAATATAGCTAACCGAGATATAAATAGCAGTTAGCCCTGCTTCTCGTGGAGGGTGAGGGTGAGGGGGTCTTAGTCAGGACTTTGTGGCAAAGGGTCAGCCATCATCCAATGAGGCTCAACCTTCATCATCGCGGTATTCCTCTTCTTCTTATCTGCCACGTCTTCATTTCTATCCCCGAGGTTCTTCGAATCTATCCACTTCCAATCCTCATTTTCTTCGAGCATTTTTCCAACTGCCTTCCCGAAGGCTCCAGGCGATACCAGCGCGCCTCGTTATTTCCAGACGTATCGCGGGCTCGTTATATTATTGGTAGGACGCTCGAGTACTGAGATAAATAACCAGCTGGAGGGCCGAGCCCTTCGAGCGATTTATCCTTGAAATCATCATTCCTGATTGAAATCAAAGGTCATCAAATCTTGAAGAAAAAAAAAGGCCAATCTCCACTTCGAATTTTGGGGGAACGAAATAAAATAAAAAATTACTAAAAAAAAAAAACGTATTGATGGTCCGTGATCAGAGGCGAAAAGATATCGAAGACTTTTTCATCTCCCTTCGACGCAATGCTGGCTACACCACCTTAATTAATGAGAATGAGGCTGAAGCGAACGACGAGAAGGGAACCTGAGCGAGAGAACTGAGAACTGGTAGGATCAGGGCGATTAATGATACTGACGTCCCACTCGTACTGACGAGAGAAGACTCGACTCGCGTTTGTTGCTGCTGCTGCTGCAGGATGCATGCCTCTCGCGGTTGCTGGTGCAGTTGATGCTGCTTGGGAAGTGGAGAAATGCCGAAGAAGGAGAGTAAGAGGAGATGCGAGAGACCGAGTGTTTGCCCGCCGCCCGGGCACCAGGACGTTGACCTACCCAGAGGGGAAGGGGCTTTGCTTCAGCGTCCTTGAGGGATACAAACATGGCGGGCTTTATGCAATCACGCCTCGCAACCGCGACAATGAATCCTCGTGGTCTTAACCCCCAAACTCTAAACGGAGAAAGGGTTGGGTAGGAAACACGAACTTTGATTGACCAAAAGGTTCAAAATTACGAAACTACTCATTTCGTAAAGTTCATGCCAGCAAAAGCACAAAATTTGTTTGGGTTTGTTTGGGTTCGTTAGTTTGATTGAAAATCCTTGATTTTAGACAAATCCAAACAAAATCAACAATTTACTAAAATTGTAGTTTCGGAATATTCAAATTCGGAATTTTGAGCCTTCTGGTCATTCGGGTTTCCTACCCCACCCCGCATCGATTTGATTATCCAGACGAATTCTGCATTCAGCTTGTTTACCATGCCGCAGTCAAAACACGAACCAATCTTATTCAAAGATACTAAGACTGCGCACACTTGCCCCCAAGGCACCCTCCAACCAGCCAAATCCCTAATCCGTTAAACGACCAAAAAGAGATTGACAACCAGCCGGTAGAATCAATGAGTGAACCTAACAGACCCAGAATTCCACTTATGTGGTCATCAAGAAGACCAGACCGGAAGTTGGAGTCGTTATTGAAAACGACAGAGGAGGACGTGCCAACAGCCAAGAGTTCGAGAATGGTTTGGAGAAGCTTGAAAAAAAAGAGTGTCGGGCGGAAGTGAACGTCGAAAAAAAAGAATAGGTTGGGTGATGTCACCAAGATGTGACCATCGAATGGCTGGTACGGAAGAACTCTTTTTCTCAATCCCGGACAGGCGTTAGGAACGGTCCTTTCTTCATGTCCTTGGAGGGACACGCTTCCGACATCCTGGGGTTGTTCGTACAAGCGAATTTACCAAGGAAAAGTGGAAGGAAGGTAAGTCCATGTGGAGCATGGACCAGTGGTGACTCCAAGAGTGCGGATCGATGTAGTCTGAGAAATGGCGGGGTTTCCATGTGTGGAGCAGTTTGGATGGTCGTTATATGGAGTAGTAAGACGCTCGTGGAGCCGCGAAGAGTCCACCATGCGATCGTCCGCTCATGGTGGTGCAGCGATTCAACGAGCAGAGGGATCCTTGAACCTACAGGAATGCAGCGGTTGCGGCCCACGCCACAACTCTCCGGGCGCGCGCTTCTCCTCTGCGCCTCTTTTCTACCTTTTTCTTTTCTCATTCTTTTTTGGTTTTTTTTGTTGTTTTTTCGTCTTTCCCTCATCGTATATCCGTGCATACAGCAACGTGTACAGTGCATATACCCGACTGGTCGTTTCATCCCGCGACCTAATCCCCCGCCAGCGAGAAACCGACTGAATATATTCTATCCAATACCCAGTACTGGATACCCGACTCCAACGAAGAGGTAGCTTACCCAACGACACTGGATTCACACTTTCCAACCGTTTCCGAGCACTGAGCTTTCATTGCGAAAGAACTGGAGAGAAGTTCGTGTAGGAAAATGCCTTAATTGTGGGTTGCTGATGACGTTTATGGGTTATGGCTAATGGCTGATCGATCACTATGAGTTATCGATGAGGTTGATTGATCGTTAATTATGGTTAGAGGCCATCAATTAGGTTTATGGGTCATTGATGCTGGTGCCGGATCTTTCGACTCGAATTACCAGGTCTATTTAACCCCAATGCGTCAGGTTTTTGCTGGAGACACGAATAGACCTGTAATTGTGGGTTTTTTGAGGTTTTGGCAGAAATCTGATGTGGTAACTTTATAATTATAGGGTTATTAGAGGTTATGACAAAAACCTAATGTGATAGACTACTAATTATAGGGGTTTTTAAAGTTATGGCTAAAACTGATGGTGATGGGGTTGAATGATCTTTAGGTTAGGTTTTAGCGACTCCGTAAACATCAACGGTACAATCCCCTTCCGTAGTAAACTGTACAACCCTCGTTTATCCGTTTCTTTTATCAGGACAAAAACGAAACGAAAGATTTGACCATTTCCGGGCGCATTTCAGCTCATTGGGTCGGTTGTTTTCGTTGCTGTCATTGGTCTTCCTTCGAGCCTCTATTTCTCTAGCTATTGGACCGTTTCAACGCTTCTCTATTAAAACGTTTGAAACTTGAAGCTATCAATGTCGACTTCCGAGCCAAGAGCATCGAACGGTGAATCGGAAGGTTACACCAGTGAAGAAGAAGTTACCGGGTTTTCGTCCATTTGGCAATTCGAAGAAACCCAACGGAAAATCCGGTCCAGCAATTTGCCGGATGAAGATTCAGACTTTAGACTTGATGATGGACCAATCGCAATTTCCAGAAGCTTCGAAAAGCTTGGTACAGCTGATGAATACGAGGAATCTTTTGATAGAGTTTCTAAAGAATCGGAAGAAGATTACGTCGATGATGACGTAGAAGAGACAGGGAAAATCAGCGACGAAGAAGATGATAGAGACGAACGGGAAGACAATGAGGAGGAAGAATACTCAACAGATTGGAGAGACGAAAAAACTGGCGTTATCGAGGAACCACCTGAACTCGATGATCATCTCAGCCTGCTTGAAAACATCCCCTTGGAGGTTCGCTTCAACCTCGTTATTCCGGTTGAACTACGATTATTCGTTACCTCGTTGATACTTTAAGACCCTCTGATATCAAAATAAAACGAGACATCACGAAAAAGTTGGTTTATCATTTTTTTGTTGGACGACATTCGTTGCCTACATTGAAGATCATAGGGTCATCAATTTCCTCGATAGATTCTGCGAGATCGAAACGCCCTGATCCAAACTTTGCATCAGTTGGAAATCGACCGGAAAAGCCTCAAGAGGAAAAGTCAATTCCTTCAGTTCTCGGTCGCCAGGGTCATGATGAAGGTCAGAATCTTCCAGGATTGCTTCAACTTTAAATACCTGACGTTTTAATCGTTTTAACGAAACGTCGTTTCTCATATCAGAGCTCGTTTTATCAGCTCGTTTCTAAAGTGTATTTTTTGTTGTTTTTCATCTAGCAATTCTAGGCTTCTGAATGAGGTTTAAACAATTATTGAGGAAGTTTGGTTAATGGAATATTTTGCAAAGAAATTTAAAAAAACTGATAAATTGCATCATTTTCATTTTCCAACCATGCCAACTTTAATATGATTTTCCTCGTTTGATCGGTTTTTGAAAATGGACAGCACAGAAGCACGAGTCTGTGACACCGGAAAACGAGACTTGGATTACGTTGAGCTCGAGTTATTTTGAAAAATTGACGTCGCAAAAAACGCTGATCGAAGAGTTGGACGCGCGTCACGCTGTCATCAACGAAGAACTGGAATTGATTCAGGGTCATTTGGAAACAGCCCTAAAGGAAGATTCTCTGACTTTTGGTGAACTTCTAGCTCGCGAAAGGGAGATCGGTTTGGGCTTGACCTTTGCCAAATCCGGTCGCCTGATGAGCGTGAAAGCTATCGAAACTGCTCTCCGTCGAAAAGTCAGTTTAGCCTAATGAACCTTTAAACAAAATTATCAACTCCGAAAAGACAAAAAAAAAAAATCCAAACGGCTGGCAGGTTTTACGTAGAGATTTGCTGAACCGCGATCGTTTAAAGTACATCCTCTATCAGCACTGCTACGAAGAGGTCAACCGGAAACTGCGCCTCGCCGAAAATTTGGGCGAAGGAATGACCATTATGGACTACGAGTTTTTGCGTATGGAAAACGACGGATTAAAGGAAAAACTGGACGACCGTGAACAACTCCTGGAAAAACTTTCCACCAAGTAAAACTCAAGGATGAAGTTTCGAAAAGCATATACGTTTGATCGAACTGCAATTTTGCACAAAATTTCTGTTTAATATTTTAAGAGAACCCTCAAAAGGATTTTTGATGACTGGCAAAAGTATTCGAGATATCGAATTTTGAAGTTTTTTTTTAACACTGTTTGCCCATACGTGTATCTCGCTTGCTATATTGGTTGGATTTATTTAGGTTTGTTTGGGTTCATCTGGATTCGTTTGGGTTTCTCTGGATTTGTTTGGGTCCGTTTGGGTTTTTCTGGATTCGTTTGGGTCCGTTTGGGTTTTTTCTGGATTTGTTTGGGTCTGTTTGGGTTTTTCTGGATTCGTTTGGGTCTGTTTGGGTTTTTTTGGATTCTTTTGGGTCTGTTTGGGTTTTTCAGGATTCGTTTGGGTCTGTTTGGGTTTCTTCACACCTGTTTCGGTTTTTTTGTGTATTTTTGCGTGTATTCGCAGCCATTCGTGTTCGTTTGGGTTTCTTTAAGCTAGTTCGAATTTTGTTCGTACTCTTTTTGGGTTTGTTTACATTAGGTCAAATAAACAAACTTCAAAAATCAAGATTTCGAAAACGATGGCTAAACTTAAAAAAAACGTCAGCACGATCAAAGCTATATGTCTTTTCGGATATTAATCCAAACCACGGTTTATACAAAATGCAAAAACCGGTGCGGTGATCGGGACGATCGAAAATCTTTCAGGATCGAGAGTTGCGCCAACGCGCTTGGCCATTACAAGGAGAAAAACTTTGAGAACGTATCTCGAATATACGAGGAGAGAGAATGTCTTTCAAGGGTTGGTGCGGAAGCTAGGGGTTGTCGAGAAGCTTTGAAACGAGTTCACGATCTTCTGGAAAGTGTGCAAAGAGATTGGACGAACAAGAAGCGTCAAGCCGGTATGCTGTTCGCTATGTGAGGGAGCCACCTTCGAATCCGATTACTCAATTACGTGGAAAAGATTTTCGAAAATTTTTTTTGAAAATTTTAGATTTTTGAAAATTTTAGATTTTTGAAAATTTTAGATTTTTGAAAATTTTAGATTTTTGAAAATTTTAGATTTTTGAAAATTTTTTAAAATTTTTGATTTTTTAAAATTTTTCATTTTTGCAAATGTTTGATTTTTTAAAATTTTTGATTTTTTTAAATTTTTGATTTTTGAAAATTTTTGATTTTTGAAAATTTTTGATTTTTGAAAATTGGCAGGCCGGTATTACGAGAAATGGAGAGAACGATGAGGAATCTCGAGGAGCTCAGAATCGAAATTGGGATATTGCGAGCCGATTGGGAATCGGATCGGCCGAAGATCGGTAAAATAAGAATTTCGAGGGAGGATGAAAACCGACCGTGACGGGATTGACTGGGGTCAAAAGAGTGGACACCGCGGGGGCGCGGGACCCGCCTCTTGATCGATTATCGACTGTGGATGAACCGCAGTTTTTAATCTCCACCATCGAACCCAACCCCCCAACCCCCACCCCTTTTTTTCGATTTGTTTTCACCGCGAACCCGGAGAAATCGCGGATGAATCATTCTCGCGATTCAATCGGGTTACCCGAGTCCGCGCTGATGTGTAGGCAGCCTATTCCCTCCGGGGCAATAATCGTTCGCAATAATCGTCGTAAGTCTGGTGAGCTCGATGAACTCCGTGGCGCATAAAGTGCTCATCCTTATTATTGGCTATTTATTATAATCTCTCGTCAATTATCATTATTACATTTATAATAATAACTTTAATCCAACGTAAAAACTCTTCGAATTAATCCAACAATAAATTCATAGTTCATTGCTCAAACGTATAGATTCACTTTGGAGACGAGATAATCATTTTTTTTAAATAATTTATGTACGAACTATAATTTTTTATGAGGGTTGGATTAAATAATTTATTCAGGAAAAAATTGTTTGCGGAAATATTATGTACGATTATTTATTATTTAGTCAATTTATTGTTTATTGATTATTATTTGTTTATTAGATTTTACTTTTTTGTAATATTTGTTAAAATCGTTTATTATACGTTAAAAAATATAATTATTGTTCTTTATTATCTTTATTCTCAATCGTGATTTATTTAGAAATAAGTGTCTAAATGATGAAAATAAATTCAATACTACCGAATAATAATAGTAGTAAGCTCTCATTATTTATCAATCATGCAATTTACTATTTATCGATTAATTCCCCTGATTGTTAATTCCTTACTAAAAAAATATTATTACTCTTATTATTTAATTTAAATAAATACGTCGTTTATTAGATTAAAAAAACTATTAAAAACTTCCATAATAAAATAATTAGATAAAAAAATTAATTTTCAAACCTGAAAGAATAACTGAAAAATAAAAACAAATAAATTGAAATAAAATGAAAAAAAAGAAATAAAATTCTTTCAATAATTTCATTTAATTATTTCATTGATAGTCAAAAAACGAAGTACAAAAAAAATGAAACTTATAAATTTATTCATTTCATTTTTCGAAATGAAAAATAAAATGAAAAAAACGATAAAAATGATTAAAAACCAAAAAAAAATAATTTAACAAAACAAAACAAAAAATAATAATCGAAGTAATAAAACGTCAATTTAATACACCGAGCGATACAACGCGATAGTACTTCGATTATTATTTTTTGTTTTGTTTTGTTAAATTATTTTTTTTTGGTTTTTTATTTTTTTTTTCTTTTTTTTCATTTTTTTTTTTTTTTTGTTAAATTAATTTAATTTATTTTTTATTTTTTTTTTTTTTTTTTTTTGTTTTTTTTTTTTTTTTTTTTTTGCTTTGAACTTTTCCAATCTATCCAGTGCTGAGTGTAACAAAGCTATTGCGTGGGTGACAGTTGGACATCAGTCGGAGATAGAGAGTTGTATTATGATCGGAAGACTGGCGCGTGAAGAACTCGATTATTCCCTCATACGTCTTGACAGTGAGGATATATATTAAAGCGTCTATCCGGAGATAACTCTCGTGCTCGTGTGCGCCTGCGTAAGACTCTATGAGAAATTCCTCTCCGAGTCGTATAATATATCTGCATACTCGCCAGACAGTTGGACATCATAATAATGCTGAATCGTTGTAATAGGCTTTCCTGTCATAATAATAATCGCAACAACGAAATTTTCAAGAGCCTCGACAGAGTTCGAGATCTCCCTACGCGAAACCGATTTTTCATTCGTTTTACTCCAGCTTCCAATATAAATCGTAGAGAACGGAAGTGCGCCATCGAACTCTCCGAAAAAATCTATTTACCCTTGGTGGCGGTTCGATTTTATGCTCCGAGGAATTTTCGTAATAATCGTTCGTAAATGATTCCAGTAGTGAGGACATTTTTTAATTTTCGTAGAAGTCAAGGAAATATGAAAAAATACTATGGTCCCTTATGCCTTGTGATTCAATTGTTTTGCTCGATTTGAGAGATAATAATGTATGGTTGTTCAAAGAAATTTAATTTAATTTAATTTAATTTAATTTAATTTAATTTAATTTATTTTATTTGAATTTTATTTTATTTTATTTTATTTTATTTTAATTTAATTTATTCCATTTAATTTAATTTAATTTAATTCCATTTAATTTAATTTAATTTTATTTTATTAAATTAATTTTAATTGATTAATTTTTTCAATTAAATTAAATTGAATTAAATTAAATTAAATTAAATTACATCGAATTGAATCTGCCGACCACAGAGTGTTCGGATTCAAACGGATTTCTTTTTCACTACACCCAATACAAACGATTTTGTTTGGATTCGTTTGGATTTGTAGATTTTCGGATCGTACATGTGGATTAAGACACACGAATTTCGAAGTTTTCTACCCCACCCCAGAACCAAGCTTAGGGAAAATTTGGCGAAGTTACCGAATGGGTCTCGAAGCTCCATTGGATCAAAGACAAAACATGAAAGCTCAAAAACAAACCCAAACAAAAAAAAATAGAAAAAAAATAAAAAAAAAAGAATCTCTCGGATCTCTCTCTCTCTCTCTTGAGTCATCAGTCTACGCGGAGCGTATCTGGTTCGTTTCGAATTAATTCGTGGCTGTCAAGTCACTCGTGGGTCAAGACGAATCACCGAGTCGAGTGCTCAGCGCTGACGCGAATGAACGACGATTACGTCAAGTCTTTGGTCAATCCTGAAGAAAAA
>JAPYZJ010006360.1:0-10048 GCA_030522765.1 Ophioninae sp. B BG-2022a | reverse complement strand
GGTGCCCAGTGACATCCCCTTTTCATTCGTAGGACCCGTGTACTCGCGCGATTTGTCTGGGTCATACGTAACACCTTTACGGAGGGCACGCAATTTGATGAAATTTAAACTTTACCCAGTATCACAAAAAAATTGTTGAACTCCGTCGCGAGCTCTGGCGCGTATAATGTTATTACGGGTGATTCTACTTCGTCATCGGTTTCCGACGAGGCGTCTATCGCGTTCAGTGTGGCATCTGGTTGGGAGTAATTATTCATTGTCGTTTGTCCTTGAATTTCACAATCCGTTTCTCGCTCACTGGGAAAGTCTGGCTCGCCGTATCCGAACGACAAGCCCCCTTCGAGTTTAAAGACTGTGGTCGCTGCCGGCTCGGACCTCGTTCGTTTCTGACGGGTGACGACGTTAGCCGCTCATCGCGAGAATATCTCCGGGTCGCGGACCAAGGGCAACAACTGCACCCACCCGTACAGACACAGCAATACCGGTGGTTACAGCCACCCCCCCTTTCGATATTGTATGGGGGTCCGCTGGTTCCAGGACCAGCACCCACGACCTGAACCACGAAGGCAACAGTAACGAAACTCACAGCCACCTCGATCTTCGGGCGACCTCGATCGAGTGGGTCTAATGGGTGAATCGTCACGTTTTTTTCAATATCCCGGAGTGCCTAAAATTTACAAACCGGCTGGGACTACGAAAACCTGGAGAAGGCTCTCTTTGTGATCTATCCCGACCGGGTTCCAGATGTCTCACGGGTGAGGATGATCGCGAATCTCTACCCCTTGATTCTGCTTTGGTCATTAAGGCAAAGGCGTCTCCGCCGGTCATGCGCGAACGTTCTCCAGTTGACGGTTCTGTCGACCCGGCGAACGAATCCGAGGATAAGTCCTCTATTATCTCGAGCGCTTCTCGAATGGACTTGGGATTCGCAATTCGGTTAATCGCGACGGTAACGCTTGGCGGAAGGATTCGAGTGCCAGGGTTGCTATCGGGTCAACGTTTATTTGGGAGGGATCTGTTCCCAACTGATTCTTCCAGGCTCTCCGAGCTTGGCTCCTTAACCTGAGAATTCGGAGATCCAGGCTGCACGGTATTTCGCCTTGTCTTAGCCTAAGCCCATAGAGTCTAGCTAAGCTAGTATTAAAGTTTCGACGTTGAGTTAACCCATCGCGGAGAACCGAAAGTAGCTGTTCAACCGTTCGGATTCCCTGACCCTGTACGCACGCGCGCGCCTTGCCTCTTAGCCTGCTCAACACCCCCGTTACGAATTCGGCTGTTTGAGTAGGTGGTACGAACGCAGCCTTATTTTGGATGTTTTGCAAAAAGTCACCGAGGAGTATGGAGGTCCCGTCAAACTCGGGTATGGACACTTATCTGTTGGTTAGGTTCATGCCACGAAGTATGACCGATAAATCGGCCGGGGTTACGGTTTCGTTTAATGAACCGTCGCGTCCCGCCCCAGTGGTATTGGCCCGAGTTTCGTTATCCATTCAATGGATTTACTATCAACGGAAAGATTGAAAAGTTGATGCTTGGATATAAGGTTTCAGTACAGAGTTTAAAGAAACAAAAATAATTTAAAAAAACAAACAATTTATTTGAAATTAATAAATTTTTCGAAATCCCACTAGTTTCTTCAGGCGCAGTGCAGGCGGACCATCCCACCGCTGCCACCAAATTATTACGTCCGGAAGGGACGTTTAATTAATTGTTATTTTTGGGTTCGAAATGTTTCCAGGGAATTGTTGGGATTGCCGCACGTCCCATACGGGCCCGGCACTCCAGACTAACGGGATTTCGGGAGGGGATTTAAATAAAATTCAAATTAGACGACAGTTGTGAGGGGGGTATGATAAATAAAATCTTATAATTTATTAGTGTACTTACAATTCGAGTGTCGTCGCGCGTCCTCTCTCGCTCTCGCACGGGACAATCTCCCTGTGCTGTTCTCTCTTTCTCTCTCGCCCTCCACTCTGACACGGGGACAACCTCCCCGCGTTCTCTCTCTCTCTCTCTCTCTCTCTCTCTCTCCGGACAGACTATCAGCCTTCAGTATCGTTAACCCTCTTTCTGATGCCGTAATTGATAAGCTTCTTATCATCTTTAACGACTCTATCAAATATTCCCATTTCCCTTCCCTATGGAAAAAAGCATTTATCCGGCCATTACTCAAAGTTAATGTTCCAGTCTCTCCTTCGGACACCCGTCCAAATGCTAATTTGTCAATATTATCAAAGTTATTTAAACGGCTGATTAAAGACTAGATAACTCGTTTTTTAAATATTAATAATTTTCTGGGCGCGAGGCAATCAGCTTACAGGACAGGATTTTCAACTGGAACGGCTTTGCTTAGAATTTTAGAAGATGCACGCTTGGCAGTGGATAAGGGTGAACTAATGATATTAGTAACGTTCGATTTTAGCAAGGCGTTTCATAGAGTGGCTCATCATTTATTGCTAAGGAAACTGAGAGAAATTGGTTTCTCTTTGGAGAGTCTAAAGTGGATATATTCTTATCTATCTGATCGGAGTCAAGCTGTAATTCATAAACATGGAAACACGTCTCCTTGGCTCAAGACAAACTTGGGCGTTCCCCAAGGTTCAGTCTTCGGTCCACTCTTATTTTCGCTTTATATTAATGATATCTCCCACTGGCTTAGGGCATCAGATCATATGGTCTTCGCGGATGACCTTCAAATCTGTGTGACCTGCTCACCTATGGTTCTTCCCCTGTCTCTTCAAAAAATTATTCAAGATGTTAATAGAATTGTTGAGTATTCTATCGCAAATGAGCTGACACTAAATGTGAGCAAATCGATGGTTTTGATAATTGGAAGCAATGCTCGGATTCGGATGCTTGATTTATCTGTGTTTCCTGCAATGTTGATTGGAGATGTTCCGCTGCCTTTTGTTACTGAGCATCGAAGCTTGGGTCTGGTCGTCACCTCGGACTATTCTTGGAATTGGCAGGTTGCTAGTATTTCCTCTCAAGTGCATAGGCTTTTGCATAAACTGAAGTTCCATAGAAACTCGATACCCATTGATGTTCGTGCGAAACTGGTTAGTACCCTTATATTTCCGCGGTTTGATTATTGTTGTACTGTTTACTGCGATACCTCTAGTACCTTGGACAGAAAATTGCAAAGACTTATAAACTGCTGTGTACGATTTGTCTTCAATTTGCCATGGGATGCACATGTCACAGGTTTTCGTCATAGGCTTGGTTGGCTGTCAGTGAGAAATCGACGGAATTATTTCTTATTAATTTTAGCACATAAGGTGGTATATGGACATATCCCTGATTATTTACGAGACCTTTTTGTGCTTTTCCCTCATGAGGTACGCACGTCTCATCGATTACCCACGGTTACGTTTGATATTCCGTTTGCTAGGACGAACACATATCTGCGTGCCGCAATAAATTCTACGTCTCGTCTATGGCATGCACTTCCTGATCGTTTAAAAACTGAAATGTCGCTCGAAATGTTCAAACGCAAAGTGCATGACCATTTATTTAATGGCGAATTATCGGAGGTGTATGACAGCGTTTTCTTGTACTGCTAGTTTCAATTTATTCAAATTTATTGTCATCTTTACTTCATTTATCGTTATATTCATTTTTATTTTCCCTTCTCGGTTTCTTATATTTTTTCTGTTTAGCATTATTATTATTATTATTTTTATTTTATTGTATTATTATTATTATTATTATTTAGTGCTATTATTATCATCTTGGGTGTCACTCTTTTCTGTTATTATTTGCTATTATATCGTTTTCTTTGTGTTCATTTTATGTTAGTTTTAAGCTTATGTTCAAATTGTTTTGTAATTATTTGCCCGAAAGTATTACTAGGGAATAATAAATCTTATCATCATCATCATCATCATCATCATCATCATCATCATCATCATCTCTCTCTCGCTCTTCGCTTCATCACGCTCTAACACGGGAACAACCTCCCCGCGTTCTCTTCCTTTCTCTCTCTCTCTCTCTCACTCTCATTCTAAAAACGATGACGCGCGCGCTCGGATGACACGCAGTCACCGACGGTGATAATGATAAGAAATATAACTGAATGTGAATAAGTAAATAGGTAGATAAATAAATATGCTAATTTAGACTGACGCCTTTGTGCGGGTCTGCCGGGTGATTAGCCTGGACTTACTACACTGCCGCGAGTGCTGCTAAAATTAGGAGTTTTGTCCGACTCCAGGAGCGAACCGTGGACCGATCGGAACTGATTGGAACTGATTGGGCTTTTCCTCCATCGATCCGAGGTAAGCTAAGTCGCCTTCGGCTCGAGTTTTCGCCACGTCCACGGAAAATCGCCCGCTCCCGGAGACCGACGGCAAGAGCTCCCTGGCCCGCAGAATGCCCGATCGGCGGATTCCGCAATCAGGCGATTCCCGATCAGCGAAATCCGATCACGCAAATCCGGCCGCACTCGCGCGGCCTCGACCCCGCACAGAGGGTCATACATAAATTCTTAGATTTATTATCGAAATAAAATAGATTATATTTAAAAAAGTTAAAATACGAGGGACGGGACGTAACATAATTAATGATGGAGGGAACACAAACGAGTTTTCGGAAAAGATGAAAGAAAACATTTGATAACGGTAACTGCATACGAGGATTCATAGCACATACAAGAATGCGGAGTGGAAAGTTGCAATACGTTGTATAACTGTTTTCGCATAATGCTTATAGATTGTCATGAAAATAAGGGATACACCCATACTTTGCTCGACATCAGTTTCATATAAAAATTTAACATTTCACAAATATTGTTAGTCACCAAGCATACATTTCAGCAATTTTACTCGCAAACAACGTATGTATACGTATTGGAGGACAGTCAAACGATTTAAAAAAATACCCACCGGAGGAATCGAACCGGAGAATCTCCGTTTAAATTACTAATTTCGCTCGCAATCCGGTGGGTTACACGACCTTTAAGAAATGAAATCACATGTCTTCATGCTTTACTCGAAACACTTCAAAGTCAATAATCTTCCAAATTTCTAGCCATCTTGCCCAACTGCTGTGGGGAATTGATATTCGAGGGATGTCGATTTAGAACGATACAGGGCAAAAATGACAATATTGTGGTTGTTGTACAATGCTTTTGTTAAACACTAATGTGATTTCTATCCCTGTTATTTCGCTACCTTGAATGTTCATAGTAGTGGTGCGACTTTTTTTTCAATATTGCTGCTAAAATATTAGCGTTAGACAAAAGTTTTACATTTACGCAATAAAATCGTCCATCGTACGACGTAGATGCAATGCATATTGTATTGTTACCCTATCACTCTACTGTTAATAGTTACGATTTTCAGAAATTACCTTCCATTATGTTCCTTCTTCTCATTAAAAAAAAAGTATACGAACGCTTCCAAAAAAAGTGCGTACTCAGGGTTTCAATCTCTGGACTCCTATATGGTAGCCAGGGCCGCTGACCACTCAGCCGCCGGGTCCTATGAAAATACTACTGCACACAGCAAGGCTGAAAATCCCAGTACGCTCGTAACTTCTTTTTTCATGAGGCTGCGTTTGGAGCTAATTATGGGAGAATAAGATTAGTACATATCTGTCTACTATCCTGTAAATGGGCATCCCAAAACATGAGTGTGTTTTCACCGAATTCCCTTGTAAGGCGATTGTCATCGGAATCCCACATGAAAATAAAAGACATGTAAAAGTATGTTTTCGACATATGATGGATAGATTCCAAAAATAATCAAAATATAAATTATATATTTTGAATACATATTAGATATTCGCAATGTATGTATTGGACGTAATATAAATATATATTATAAATATGGAAAATGTAATTGACATATACGATTTTCCGAGCAAACCATATTCAATATTTGTTTCGTATATTTTCCAATATATTTCGTTATATTTCGTTTCCATGTACGATGAATGTTTTATTATGCGGTGGTGAATATTTTCGGCTAATCTGGTAGGATGGCATTACGATATTGCAGCCGACGGACCGCTCGCGCCATCTATGAGCTTTAGTTTGAAGAGCACGTGACGTATTGTTCCATTCACCAGGCGGGCTATTCGCTATTATGACCCTTCGCTATTTTAGCTGATCGCCTTCCCGGCCCTTCACTATCGAGTATTTGAAATTCCGATCCATCGTAATATTTACATTTCGACGATTTTACTTCTTGAATTGTTTGATGTATGTGTAAAAGAAATCGATATTATATCTTTCTCAATCATGTACAATCCGACTTTTGTTTTCGCTATAAATCAATTTCGATACATTCGTGCTCATAATTTTGATTAACGATTTTACAGACTATCGTAAAATTGTTGGATCTATATTCAAACTTTCGTCATTATTAAATTCAAAATTTCAGTGCATCTAAACATTTTTCGTCCGGTATTTTTACCCCCACCCAGATTTTTTTGCGAAATTTTTGTTTACGTTATTTCCGGTCGAAACTCGATTGATCTGAACACCATGGTAATAATATAATTAACTTTTTATTCACATATTATAATTTGGTCACGTCGAAAAAACCTCCTCTCGCTGACAGCCCGCTCTTAATCGCCGGAAAAAAACATTTCAATGAAAATTTTTTTGATACGCCAAAATGTAGGGGAATCCTCCCTCTTTAAAATGCCGTTGGTCAAATTGGCCTAGCCGAACTACCGGCGAAATGGCATAAAGAACAGTTCGGGCACTTTTTCCAACTTCTGCCCGAAAACTTTCCGACGGTAGTGTATATGGGCCATGCCATGCCGATTCGATCTGGGTTTGACACGTCACCTGCAATTTGACTATTCCTTATGGTATTGTACTATTTCTCTAAAAAACACTCCGAAATTTTTTTCGGTTGAATTGGATTTCACAATATTCTTTATAAACGAAAAATCAACGCCCAATTCTGTAAATCGGACAAAATTCACAAAAATCCTGTGTCACATATCAAACACTGTGAGCGTTGAAGAAAGTGGGCGCGAATTTCGTTTAGCCTACAACGTGTTTTTTTTCGAAAAAAATGAAAAACAAAAACGAAAGAGGAAAGGTGGAAAAAAGCTGAAAAGAAAAAAAATACATGACATCATCTGAAATTGACCGACACTTTCGCCGTCTTTTTTTAATTTTTGCGTATTGTGGGCCATAGGTCCTATTAATTTTTTTTTCCGAACAATGCGCTTTGTAGGCCAAACGGAAGGTGAGCCCGGTTCTTTTGACGCTCACAGTGTTACATACGTGACTAAGGATTTTGGAGATTTCTTCCCGATTTTTAAATTTGGGCGTTAATTTTTTGTTTATAGAAAATATTGTGATATTAAATCGTTCCGAAAAAATCATAAATAATTCTCGAGTGCCTTTCAGAATCAGTACAATATCATGAAAAATCTCGGTTTAATTCAGAGAAGTAACATTTCAAACATAGGACGAATCGGCATGGAATGCCATATATATATATTACAACGAAGACAATTTGGTGCAAATAATGAATGGAAAAGTGAACGGTGTTAAAATAATTACAATGAACGCCCAAAACTTTTAGATCGGTATTGTATTACCGGGATTCTTTAGGTAAGGATTTGTTGGTAACCAAGATTCGACTCTCTTGGCAACGAGCGTCACCCGTTTCGTGGGCAAACAGGCCCATGCAGACCAGGTACTTAGCATACATGCGAGGAAGTTATAGTAACGCACGCGGCCCATTGCGACTGGTCCCTGCAAAGCGGCTGCCCGACTTACACCCCCGCAAGCCATAGCGACGGACCTAGTATACCGCTAGGCGCAGACCAAACTTTCTCGCAAGCGGTTCGCGCCCGCAGGTTTTATATAAGGAGCATCATCGAGCTCTGAAGATCATACTTTCGTACCGTTTTCCTGCCCGGGATTGCTTCCATATACGTCCGGGTCAGAATGCGGGAACTTTTTGGTAAGATCGTTTTGTTGAATTGACTTTTGATTTACTGGGATCAACCCACCACGTTGATTCGAAGAAAGTAGTTCGATTGACTCTTGATTTATGGGAATCAACCAATTACGTTGAGTCTATCAATTTAGAAATACACGAGGAAAATAAAATTCGAAATTAGTTCACTTACTTTGGTAAGTCGTTGGTGATGTATCGGTCACTTGGCAATCGAGCGTCGGTCGTTTAAAATGACGAACCTTCACTAATGAGTCCAAAGTGCTCGTCGACGCTGTGAATAGGACGGCGAACAGTTTAAAGCCACAATTCAAATACGCGTATGTACATACACTACTGCTCAAAAGTTTGGATACACCAGTCGATATTTTTTCCGAAACTTAAAGTTTGATAACTCTGCCAAAAAAAGATATTCGAAAATCCAAAGCGGCGTTATAAAGAAGATATATCAGGATTCAGTTTACTATATCCAAATATTTTTTTCAATTTGTTTTCTACCCGGTACGAACTTTTGTACGTGGCGTTTTTCGGCCTTTTTTCGACCATCGCAATTCCGGCGCCGATTTTAAGAAAATGTTTCCATTATTTTTTACTCAGAAAAACTTAAAAAGGTACACAAAAGCTCCATATTACTCTTTTTTTAAATTTTTTGCGATTTTTTTTGGGAGTTGTTTCATTTTTTGCTAAAAACGACAAATTTTGCAACATTTAAAATAACTCAAGAACGAGAGGTTTTGAGAGAAATCATTTAAATAAACATATTTTTTCGCTTAAACTGATACCCTTTCATTCATGATATTTTTTTAAACCGTAACGCATGAAATTTAGAGCCTCCTGTTAGCCCGTAAAAGTTTCCAAAGTGTGTTAAAAAATATTTATATCTCTAAAATAAAATGGGGACCTACGATACCACCTTCTCCTCTGCTCTGCGAATACCTTAGAGCATTCGCAAAATTGAAAAAGGCACAAGCCGCGGAGAACCGAGAAGGGCAGGAAGGGGAAGGTGAAGAGGTGGCGTGCGAGGAATAAGAGTTAGGAGAAGAACGTAGCAGAGTTAATATATCGCGCAACCTTTGGGTTTAGGTTAAGGGAAGGACGAACACGCTGTGGGCCCCCTCGAAATTTTAGAGGCCAATTTTTCCCAAACCATTGAACCGATTGTGATGAAATTTCTTTTGTGTACTCAGGAGGCTTGCTCGAAGGAGAACATGCTCGGCATTTTTCGTAATTTTGAAAAAAATTGTGCCGTTTGTGACTGCCATGGGAGAAATTGCGAGCTACACACTATTCTATTGCATTTTCACAAATTTGCCGAGCATAAGGGTGTGAATCGGTAAAGAGTAAACAATTTGGGTTTTGTTTCATCGATTTTTATGAAAGAATGGCAGAGAAATGGGCTTTTGAAGTTCTCCACATAAATGTGACAAAAGTGTACCATCAGAGCGCAAAATCTTATCGACCGTCAAGAAAATTCAGTTCAGCGATTTTCTCACAGGCGGGGCAGTGGCTCGCATTGCTCGTTTTTACCGACTGCGGTCGCGTCCTTCTCAAGTATTAATATATTTTTTGACAGGTCGGAAGCAACGGCTGTCATCTCGAAGGTTTCGTTCCTTTGATGATTTTTATCTCCTCATGATTTATGACATTCGTTGATAAGGTGTTATGTTTTATGGAAGTGGGCTAAAGCCATAAAAAAATGATGTATTTCAATTTCCTGCGATCAGTGGCCCGGCCCTGCACAAGAGTTAGCCAATGGGGCTGGCAAGTTAAAGCTCATTGTAGATGTCGCCACCATCGATCTGTCCCTACCAAGTTGTTTTGAGGTTATGTGTCACTTTGATTCGGATGTGTTTCAGGCGTTGTTTTCCTACTCTCCGTGCGTCTTTTGCGTTAAAACAAGTGAAAACTGATTAATAACAATGTATTCTGCATGGACAGTTCCTCAACTCAAAAAGGAATTAAAGGAGCGAGGTGCTTCTTTACGGGGAAAAAAAGCAGACCTAATCGAAAGGTATGATAATTAGTGTCGTGCCCCGAAATTAGTGGAAACTTCCACGGGCACGTAGCAGCTAAAATGTTGCTGACGCATACGGTACAAAATACCGATGCATTGGTTTCGGGAA
>JAPYZJ010006359.1:0-10503 GCA_030522765.1 Ophioninae sp. B BG-2022a | reverse complement strand
TTTTGTTGAACCGATGATTGATAATAAATTATGTTTGTTGTTTGTAACCAAATTTATGTTATATTGATGAAAGAGGCGAATTAATTGATGATGAATGTCATTTGTGAAAGGTAAATTAATTAATCTGGAAGAATCAAAAACAGAGTCTTTACTGTCATTTTGATTATTGATTATGGAAAGTCAGCGTTTTATTATTTTTTCTGTGAAAGATATGGGATAGCAATTGAGTGCCATTATTCTCAAGATAAGTTGAAGATTTTTATTATGAAATGATGAGTGGGAAAGTTTTATGGCTCTGTCTACTAGCATGTATATTATGGCTTTTTTTGGAAAAGTGGTTTTCACAGGTTGGTTTTCTATACCAATCAGTGATAATTGAGTTTTTGTTTCTGATTAGAAGTAGATCAAAAAAAGGAATTTGGTGGTCGTCGTTTTTGATTTCAGAGGTAAATTGTAGTTTTGGGTTATATTAATTGAAGAAATGTAAGGTCTGTTTAAGCACTTGATAATTAATATTCTGAAAGAATTCTGAAATTCTGATAATTAATATTCTGAAAGAATTTTGAAATTCTGATAATTAATATTCTGAAAGAATTCTGAAATTCTGATAATTAATATTCTGAAAGAATTCTGAAATTCTGATAATTAATATTCTGAAAGAATTCTGAAAGCACTTCTAATTAATACTCTGAGCACTTGATAATTAATATTTTGAAAGAATATCATCTTTCATTGTTAGTATTATAGCCTTTTCCATCCCGAAATTTCACTCACAATATATCGACTTTCATTAATTTTTAAGCTCCTTCCGCATTACCACACATGTTACAATTCCGAATCTTAATAATCGTTTCTCACTCTTAATAGGTTAAAATTGTGCTTATATAATTGTCTTTTACACTATTCATCAATGTTACATTGAAATTTCGTAGATCTGAAATAAATTTATGAAGAGGATCCAAACCGAAGATCGAAACGTAAACCAGGGCGTTTGGGGTTTTTTTTTGATAACCTTGGAAGCCTACCCACACCTGGCCGAACCGTAGCCGACTCCGGAATTATACATGTTCATCGAAACGGCCGCACACATTAATAACTAACATATTTGAAATAAATCCGATCACTGTAACACGTTTTATAAAGCATTGAATAAACAGCAAAAAAGCGGAAGGGAGATAGTTGACAACCTAATATCAAATATTTGAATACGCCAGTCCAGAATGACGTTTTTATTTAATTAGCGTTAATTATCTACATCAATTAATTCTATATAGAAATAATCTATATAGAATTAATCTAATTCTATTTTATTTAATTAGCGTTAATTATCTACATCAATTAATTCTAATTAATTCTATATACGTAATTCAATAAATATCTAAATAGATATAAAAATAGTCTAGATTATCACACTATCAATAGTCTGTTATTCACACTAACACAAAAAAACATGTATCTCGGCCCAGCCAAGACAAAATCTCGTTCTCAGTTCTCAGCAATCGAAAATACCGCACGAGCCATTGGACTGAATGAACTACTGAACTATATGTCGAAAACATCACACTGATCGATGAAGTAGGTCACGAACTAAAACCAGCGATAAGGTAGGACCTGAGCCATTGGACTAAATGAACTACTGAACTAAAAGAGTGTTATACTTCACTATGGTCAAAAGATATGTACATATCTTTTCAATTCAATGACACATTCTGCGCATCTCTAACCCCAGCACCATGTGAGGCGACAGCCGACCAAGAGGGGCCATCGATCGGAAGCATCGAACCCATGATAATCCCGCCATTTCGCACAAAAAAATCTAAACTGTGGTTCGTTACATTAGAAGCAACCTTCCAAGTTCACCGTATCACATCCGTCGTATCAAAATTCCACGCAGTAGCTTCAAAATTCGACGAGGAGTCACAAACTCTTATTGAAGACGTCCTTTTGAATCCACCGATAACGTGCAAGTACCTTGCGTTAAAATAAGCACTGTTGAACCGATTCTCAATCTCACAGGAGCAAAAGCTGCGCACGCTCGTTTCTGGTCTCTAGCTAGCCAACAGGAAACCATCTTTTCTGCTAGCCGAGATGGAATCACTCAACCAAAATAGAATAAACGCACAATCGGTACGCACGTTGTGACTCGACCGTCTCCCACAACAACTAAAAAGTCGCACTGGCTTCCGCCACATCACTCGATAGCAACGCTATCGCTCAGCTCGCTGACCACATTTGGGACATTCACCAAGCGTCGAGCAACAAAGTCATGGCTGTCAGCGCACCGCATCGTCAAGACAACCATGCACGTGGAAGCATAGATGATATGCTTGCACGGCAAACAGAAATCCTGACGAAGCTGGAACGACCACTCAAGGACAACGGGCGACCACGTTCCCGTGAATGATCCTACGGAAGATCGCAGTCGCGAAACCGCTCACAACCTCGGTCACAGCCCACGGACTGCAACGAGGTAAATAATAACGGAAAAATATGTTATGATCAACGTCGATTCGCAGAAAAGGCACGCAAATGCGAAAACGGTTGCGAGTACAAGAGCGACCTGAGAAACTAAACGCTCCATCAGCCTACGCGGCGACGGCTGATAGATTCCAGGGAACACGCCGACTTTTTATGCAGGACAGAATCACGGGACAACTCTTCCTTATAGATACGGGCTCGGACATCACTGCCGTTCCGGCAACCACCGACGAACTAAAGCGTGTTTCTACATTCCAGTTATTCGCCGCGAATAAAACCTCAATCGCCATATATAGACAGAAGGTGCTAAATATTAATTTAGGCGTTCGACGCTCCACAACATGGCTCGTACGAATTGCAGACATTCCCTACGGGATCATCGAAGCCGATCTGCTCGGCCACTACAACATTCAAGTGGACGTCGGTTTAAAGTGTATTATTTTTATACACACAGGTCTTCGCGTGTGCGGCGCATTCGGCATGGCCACCATCGTCGAAATTTCGGCAATCGACAAGGACGACCCTTACTCTACACTGCTACAGGTGTTTCCCGAAGTCCTCGACGCCTCGATCCAACGCCAAACGGCGAAGCACAACATCGTACACCACATCGAAACCACCGGAGCTCCCGTTTTCGAACGAGCACGAAGACTCACCGTCGAATTACACCAGAAAGCCAAAGCAGAATTCCAGTTCATGGTCGACCAAGGATTCTGCCGCCCCTCCAAAAGCTCTTGGGCCAGTCCATTACAAGAAATCGGGGGATTGGCGGCCTTGCGGACATTATCGCCATCTCAACGCACAGAAGATTCCCGACCGCTACCCGATCGCGAACCTGCTCGACTATTCAGCAATTCTGGACGGCAAAACGATCTTCTCGAAGATCGACCTGATTTGAGCGTATCACCAGATGCCGGTCAACCCTGACAACGTAGAAAAAAAAAGCGGTAATCACACCGTTCGGTTTATTTGAATTATTAGCTATGCCGTTCGGGTTGTGCAACGCCGCGCAGACGCTTCAACGGTTCATTCGACAAGTGCTAAACGGTCTCAACTCTGTTCATGCCTACCTTGACGATCTACTCATCGCCTCGTCGGGAGAACAAGAATATAAAGAACACTTGAAAGCAGTTTTTGCACGAATCCGTGACTACGGTGTTACCATCAACATGGGTAAGAGCATATTTGGTGTCCAAGAAGTGGATTACCTAGGCCATAAAGTGACAGCCGGAGGGTCACAACCTCTTCCCGACCGAGTACGAGCGATCACCGCCTTCAAACGTCCCGAAACTCTCGAACAACTACGCCAGTTTTAAGGTATGATGAATTTTTATCGTCGACACAAAAAAAACGCGACATCAACACAAGCTCCGCTTCACGCACTACTAAAGGATTCTAGAAAAAAAGACATGCGTTCCGTCGAATGGACCGAAGAGGCACACCAGCTTTCGAAAAATGCAAGCAAAATGTAGCAGAGGCAACACTGTTAGCCCATCTGACGCCTCGAGCCGAGCTACGCCTGACTACGGATGCTTCTGCGAAAGCCACGGGCGCCGTCCTTGAACAACACAACCATACCAAGGACTGTTGGGAACCGTTAGGTTTCTTTTCAAAAAAAAACCTCTCCCGCTCAAGAGAATTACAGCGCTTACGACAGAGAGCTCACCGCAATTTATGAAGCCGTGAAATATTTCAGAGCGTGGGTCGAAGAATACACCTTTACCAAACGCACTGATCAAAAACCACTCATACACGCATATCAGCAACGATCGAACAAGGCCTCTCCGCGACAACTACAACAATTAGGATTCATCAGCCAATTCACCACGAAAACGACCGTAGTCAAAGGCATCGAAAATGTCGTCGCAGACACGTTATCGAGAGTCGACGCTATCAACACACAACAGTCTCTCCGTCTTGCAAACGTCATCGACTTCTCAGCGTCAGCTGACGCACAAGCCCGGAATGCCGAGCTACAAAAACTACACACGGATAACACGACATCACTGGAGCTACAAACACTAACATTCAGATCGCAACAGCAGGAAATTTTCTGCGACGTTTCACAGAACGATATCCGGCCATACTTACCACTCAAGTTCCGACAACAAGTTTTCGACACTTTCCACGGACTCTCGCATCCGGGCGGTAAGTCAACTTGCAAATTGATTGGCCAGCGATACGTGTGGCAATCAACGAGCAAAGACGTCACACAAATGGTACGCAACTGCATCGATTGCCAACGCGTAAAAATCGGAAGGCACGTGCACCTACAACCAAAGGCATTTACCGAACCAGACCAACGCTTCGATCACGTCCACGTGGACATAGTGGGACCACTTTCCGAAGCGGACGGTTACCGGTATTGCCTCACAATAGTGGACCACTTCTCGAGATGGCCCGAAGACGTGAGAAGGAGGTAACCGCCAACAAGGTAGCACGACACTACTTCACTGATTGGATCGCTCGATACGACAGCTCTAAAACGATTACGACTGATCAAGGTAGCTCATTTGAGTTTGTTTTGTTCACAGCTATGACACAACTCGTCGGCTCCAAGCGCATACGCACAACGGTTTATCATCCAACCGCTAATGGCCTCGTTGAATGATGGTATCGCGCGTTCGAGGCAGCCATCATGTGCCATCACACAACCGCTTGGATACCGATCTTACCGACGGTGCTGTTGGGACTACGCACATCTTTCACGGAGGACGTAAAAGGATCTACCGCAGAATATATGTTCGGCACAACACTCCGAATCAGTTTTTTACCAGTTTTTTTTTTAACTGACCACTCCTGGTCAGTTTTTTACCCACGAGGACCTTCCATCAGACCCGAACATATTCGTCGAAGAGTTTCGGATACACATGCGCAACCTGAAGCCGACACCGGCAAGTCATCACTGCAAGACAAAATCATTTTGCTACAAAGACCTTTACACGTGTAGCCACATATTCCCAAAACAGGATTCGACACGAAAAGGCCTCGATCCCCCGTACTCCGGACCGCATAATGATTTTATGCGCCGAGACGATCGAGTGTTCGAAAGCGAGGTAAACGGACGAGTCATTACCACAAACGTGGAACAACTCAAGCCAGCACACTTACCGTCGGCCGAACAAATAGATCCGCATAGCTATCTATCAACACCCTCAACAACCAGCACCGGGAACAACGATAATACGCAAACACAAATAGCTCGACCACCGACGCTCAGAACGTACGCAGGTCCTAAGAAAAAGTTCCAAATCTCGATCCCGACCAACAAGAGCGATTACGAAACGAAGACACTCCATTACTCGCGGGGGAGTACTGTGAGAACCCGCCTTAATGTCCCTAGGCGCGGAAATAAGCTAAAAACATTAAACTGACCCAAACTTATTCTGAACGAGTTTTAATGAGTCAACCGTCACAAAGAAAAGACGCCACTTCAAGACAGTATTCCATCGCTTCAACATTACGTACAAATCAAGTACCTCTTTAATATTAATTAAATAAATATTTTATCGTCATTAACATTAAAAGGTGCGTAAGTTATATATGAACTAAGCGGTACGATTCAAAATTTGGGGGTGGATTAATCCTTGTTTGCCATCGTTAACTGCATTTAAAACATTGTCGAAGCACTCGCTATATTCGGTTATGAGGGTTTCTAGTAGAGTCACCTGCGCGTTAATTCTTACATCTTTTGTATTGTCAGCTACAGAAAAATTTATTTTTCCATAAACGTTAAGCAACTGTTGATTGTCGGTGCGCAATTCTTCAATAGCTTTAGAGAGCGTTGACGCTATGCCTTTAACTATCGCAGTTCGATTTTTAGTCAAGGTACTCATCTCTTTAATGTCGGTGTGAAGTTTATTGATCTCGTCATTGTAATATTCAGCATCCGAGTATCTACCTAAGGATCCAAACAAAAGTTTACCAATATAGCCAAAAAAATTAAAAACGCCTCTTCTGAAACGGGGTTTATGACACCGGCACACAAAAAAAATTGTCTGTACACCGCGCACCACCTATCTAAGGGCATGTTTTTCGACCCGCTGAATACGAATTTCGAGTCAGTTTAGGCCGTCCAGCCTTCAATTTCGAATGAATTGCAGAAAACCGTAAAAAATAGCGGAAATTCGACGTTTTGGCAAGAAAAAAATGTTTGAGATGTAAGGCAAGCATAATTTTCATGTATTATGATCTGTTAAATACTAATTTGGATCGTACTTTAATCATGAACTTTTTAATTGAAAAAAAATTGTAAAATATCCTTAAAAATTGCAAAAACCCTGAAAAATTGGGATTATTTTGGTACAAAAAATTTTGTGGACCCGGATTGACGCAGATTTTTATGTTACTTAATCTGCTTGATCTGGTTCTGCAATAAATTTGGCCCATAGTCCCCTCAAACATTCATCAAACTGCTAAAAACCGATAAAATCGCAGAAAATTGCTGCTTAAAAAAAGGAAAAAATCTTTCAAACACAATTAAATTAGTCTTAAGGCTTTCACGGCGCTTATCATTTTGAAAAGTTCTGACTTCCGGATCGATGCCGTGTGGAGCTTCAGCATTATGCCGACATTTCGCAAACGTTACAGTCTGCATCATCCAGACTGATCATAATTGACCAGCTGATCGATTAAAACATCTGATTGGCTGCTGATTTAATTGATCAGCTGGTCAATGTTTTAATCGACCAGCTGAGCAATTAAAACATCTGATTGGCTGGTGCAGTAATCTAGAACGATGACTGCAACTATATAAGGAAGACCTGAAGTTCGGGAACTTCAGTATCGGAGCTCTCAGCCCTGATGATGCAGACTGTAACGTTTGCGAAACGTCGGCATAATGCTGAATCTCGACACAGCATCCATTCGGAAGCCACAACTTTTCACGATTAAATTAATTTCTTGTATTTTTATTTCTAAAATACAACATTAAGATTCAAGAATGTACACAAATTGGCTTTTTAACGGTTTTTCGAGGGTAATGTACTGTTTCATTCTGAAATGATCTACGACGTGCGTACCTCTTCTTCCACGTTTTCCTTTATTTAGTAAAAATTTTCCATCGTGTTGGGATTTCAACTGCTGTGCTGTGCAGACTCCATTTCATTGCTCTATTCCTGAACTCTATTCCAAGATGCTAATTTTATAGGTAAAATGAATGATACGGAGAGAGCAGCTTGGGTAAGTTTCAAAAATGTGTGTCATAACTTTTTAGGAAATAATAAAAGAGAAAATTACAGGACAATAGTCGAAGAAATAGTGACAAATTACAAAAATTTAGCATGCTTAATGAATCTAAAATTACACTTCTGAGATTCTCACATCGACCACTTTCCTGAAAATTTTGGGGAGTATAGTGAAGAACAGGGAGAACGTTTTCATTATGACATAAGTGTAATGGAGACTAGGTATCAAGGAAATTGGAATATCAACATGATGGCAGACTATTGCTGAACACTCAAAAGAGATATACAAAAAAAAATAACAAACGGAAGAGAAATCCACTCCGTAGATAATTTGAAAATAAAAGAGTTCGATACCACTGGAAAATAGTTTAAAGTTGGGAAAATCATTCTTCTAATTCTGTGTATACATCATTTTCATAACTTCTACGATTTTTCCGAATTTTCAGATTTTCGTCTTGTATTTTGTTAAGCAAAAATACAAGAAATTTATTCAATTTTGTTTAAAAGATTTTTTCCATTCTTTCAGCAGCAATTTTCGGCTATTTTATAGATTTTTTTTGCACTTTTATGAATTTTTGAGGGGACTAGGGGCCAAATTTATTGCAGAATCAGATCAAGCAGATCAAATTACACGAAAGTCTTCGTCAATTCGTGTCCACAAAATTTTTTATACCAAGCTAATCCCAATTTTCTTCGATTTTTGCAATTGTTGATGATTTTTTACAATTTTTTAACATTTAAACGGTTGATAATTCAAGTACGACCGCAATTAGTATTTAACGGAGCAAAATACATCAAAATTATGCTTGTCCTAGATCTCAAAAATTTTTTCTTGCCAAAACATCGAATTTTTACTATTTTTTGGGGTTTCTTGCAATTGACTCGAAATTGAAGGCTGGACGGCCTAAACTGACTTAAAATTCGTATTCAGCGGGTCAAACAACATGCCCACAGATAGGTGGAGCCCGGTGTACAGACAATTTTTTTTGTGTGCCGGTGTAATCAATCATGTTCATTGATCTAGATCCTTTTAATTCTATCCTGTTTAACCTTTGTCGAAGGATTTCGATTGATGCGGATGGAGAGCATATCCGTTTTTTGTCGGTTCAGTTGCAGACGTTCGACAACGACAATGAGGACATATCTCGTCCTCGTTGTAGATAGCTCGTCTCGTTGTACATAGCTCGTCTCGGTGTAGATTTATTTCAGTGATGTCGACGTAGTTGACCACGGTTCAGGTTTGATGATAGATTACGGCGTTTCCTAAGTTCTCCATGTGTATAGTCCCTTTGAGTGGTTCTACCCTCAATTCGTTGGATGTGGCACACGTTACAAGGAGGGGAAGAAATAACAGCAACATGATGCCTGCACAGAAGTTTTTGATTAGAGTATATGGTAGCGTCTCAATTTGTTAAGGTGAATTAACTTTTTTTCCGTTTAGTAATATTTCGTAGTTGGTCTGATGTTTGCCCTAATATGATGGCTGGCCCTTTCCACTTTTAGACATTAAATTTCCACATTAAATTATCGCGTTCTGTTTTCACAATGCATTGATGATCGGCGCATAATCCCTCGAAGTACTGGTCAATTGTCACGTCTGTCCTTTAAACTGGGAGATTATTCGGGATATTGGATTTCCTCCCGAATTGTATTTCAAAGGGGGTTCGTCCTGTTCCTTCATGTATTACAAGCTGTATTATAACCCATCGAAACAAACTATAGTTTCTTAACCCTATCTTCCTGGTTGTCGTATGTCAGTGTCGTATGTCACAAATAAAAATTCGTTCATTAATAGATCTATGGGCTCGTTCAAGGCTTCCGTTGCTTTGCGGATGAAACGTTGACGTTGTCATATGTGAGACTTTGAAGAGTTCGAGATATATGGAGTTCTGACTAATAAAATTTCGTCCACCGTCAGTTAGGATCATTTTTGGAACTCCGTGAACGTAAAGGAAGTGTTCGACGAGTGCTGTCACGGTTGTTAGGAAGTCTTCAGCTTCCAAATGGATCAGCGTTATAAATTTCGTCAGTTGATCCTGAATAGACAGAATGTATTTGTGACCCTTATAAGTTTCACGTAATGGGCCGACAATATCCAATGTGATTTTTTCATTAGGTGTGTCCGGTGTATCTGTGATTATTGCTTCTACTCGTGGTTGCGTTCATACCAGCTTAACCCGCTGGCACGTGTCACATTTACGGATTGTGACGAGCATGCCCGCCTCCGCGGCATTCGGCGTGCACCTCCCCACTTCCCGATGGAACAGTTGCCACCCGCCTTAAACTCCGGCCCTGGGCGATCGCCCGGGGGGCCGGCCGGGGGGGGGAAGCGGGGGGGGGGGGGGGGGGGGGGGGGGGGTGTTGGGCGCCAGGTACAAAGTCCCGCCAGGTCCGGACTGGCTTGAGATCCCCCCCCCCTCGCTGCGAGGACGGACGCGAAAATCGGCGGGCGGACGGTGAGGACCGAGGACGGGCCGGCTAACTCAGCTCACCGACGTGAGGGAAGATGGTAGAGGGGCGCAGACCGGGGAGACAATCGAATCCATGAATTTTCACAATTTATTGCCGCGTTGTCACATACACGGGGACCGTTCCCCAAATAATTACAAAAGAAATAACAATTGATACGCAGAACAGAACGGGGTTGACTATTTCCCCAAATCAAAACACTACAATAATTAATCGCGATATCGTCCTTCACGGGCGAACGGGAGGGGATCATCGTCGAGATAAACGCAGATTACGCGCGTGACACGGGGTAGAAATTCCTTCACATGGCAGATTTGCGGAGAGCGGTACTAACGAGGAGCGTGGGTCGAGTCAGGTCGGAACGTAGCGG
>JAPYZJ010006358.1:0-10050 GCA_030522765.1 Ophioninae sp. B BG-2022a | reverse complement strand
AAATTTCAAGCAGATAATGAAATAACAGCTTTGTGTGTGTGATTTCCAATGGTTGTATATAGGGGTTAGAAAAAGTCCTCACAATCGCCATTTGACAAATATATATATATATAAACATACATATAGGACAGACAGTATCGAATAACGTTCGTTTGAGAGGACAACCCTGTGACAATTTTGCGAATCCTCAACAAGGATATTTTCCAAACGAACTTGCTTTCCTCTTTCACGAAACGTACTTTCGAAGCCAGACGAAGCCAGACGACCAAGACGACGACGACGACGATGCCAAAGCTGAAGAGAAAAGTACTTCGGCTAAATTAATTAAACTAATGAAGTGCACGTTGGGCTGGTCGGTATGGTGCACACGCAGTCTCTAAACCACACACGTTTATATGTTCCAGAAATTATCCGGATATATATGTTTCTGTGTTTAAACATATATATTTATATACCGGAAGTTTCATATTAAATCGGGTATCTGTTTCATGTTTCTAGTATACAGCTATAATGAAATAAAAAATGAAAAATTTAATTTTATTGTAATAATTTAAATAACTTGTTTGAAACAAATAATTTCTTTGATAATATTTAAACAAATCGATAGAATAAATATTCTTATAAAGTGAATATAAATTATTATTTCTATTATTATGATTATTATTATTATTTTTATGCCACCGATTGAAACAAATAGAAATAATATGAATAAAAAATATTAAATTATTAAATATTATGTAAACAAACATGATTATTTTTATTGTACAAATTAATTAATTTAATAAAATAATTATAAAAAATATCAAGTACAGGTTTAATATTTGTCACTTTCAATAACCAGCTGCGAATAATTCAATTTAAAAAACATAATTTTTCATTAAACACACGATCCAATTAAAAATCAGGATTCGCCAGTCAAGATAATTGATCATGAGTTACCATCAAGATTATTTGCTATGAGTTATTAGAAGTTGCAATCAACATACAGTCCGCACACAAATTAAAGGAGCAGAAAAAAATTGCAGATTTTTCGGTGATTTTTGACGGGCTATCGACAACAAAGGTTAAAAATGTAGACACTTTTTTTCCTCGCTATTTCTTTGGATTACGTGGAAAACACGGTTCCTAAAAATTGTTTGTCAAAAGATCGAAAAATTCCAATCTTGGAGCTTCGAAATGCTTTTTTTTTTCGTCATTCCGGTACGATGATTTTTCACTGAAATACAGCACGTCAAAAATCACCAAAAAATCTGCAATTTTTTTCTGCTCCTTTATGCGAGTAGTGTAATTTACCATAAATCACTACAAGTTACTATCAAAATAATGAAAAATAAATTACCATAAGTTACTGACACGATAAATTACCATAAATTACTATAAATTACCATAAGTTGACATAAAAATAAGAAACCCAAACAAACCCAAACGTCCATAGCCAAAAAAAAACAGCTAAAAAAGCGTGGCTTGTAAAAAGTACCTACACAAATTCAGAAGCAATTGACATGGGGAAACAGATCGTTCGAATGTATAATAAATACGCGGTGGTTTACACGTAACGGTACGTCTGTTATGTGTGGCCTCGTATCGAAAGTCATAATACGGCGGTTGCAGCGTCCCGTGGGACTGCAAGGACTATTACCGCCGCCATCCCCAAAACCCCCAGTCATTCACCTACGGCCCCCTTTTCCGCCCTGTCTACAGCGTTATATGCAATCCCCGTTTCCCAAAGTTCGATTATTAACCCCCGGTAATTCGGCTTTATCGACAATTGGCACTCGAGGGCTGAAACCCCACCGACGTCGGAATGAGAAAGAGAGAGAGAGAGCGAAAAGGGTGGTGAGGCAAGGAAGAGAGAGGATACTGATATTGCAGAGACAAGGGCAAGCTCACCTCTTGAGGGAGACTAACAATCCCTTCTCGGTTTATAGGTCTACCTCTTCCTTCCATCTGTCGATGTTTCGTCCTCTCTCATTCTTCAGTTTCTTTCTCTCTCTCTCTCTCTCTCTCTCTTTTTTTTTGTAGTTTTGTCATTTTTTTCTATTTTGTAATTTGTTCTTTTGTACTTGTAATTTTTTTCTGTAATTTTTTAGTAACTCCATTTACGGTACTTATTTTTTAATACTTTTATTTTTTTTATTATTTGAAATATTTGTTAAGATTATTATATTGCCCGATAGTTAATTCTAGGGCATAATAAAATTTATCATCATTATTATTATTATTATTATTATTATTATTATTATTATTATTATTATTATTATTGTTATTTCCTTTCACTTTTATATTAGTATAAGTTCGTTTTTTTCTGGTCTTTCTGCTTTTTATATTCTGTATTTATTGTATTTTCTAATTTTGGCATCTTTCCATATTGCCCGAATAGTTTTCTAGGGCATAATAAACTTATCAATCAATCAATCAATCTCTCTTCGAACCTTCCGCTCTGTTATTTACGTTTGTTTTATATTTTATAGCAATCTATTTTTTTAATGATTTTGTTACGTACAATTGTTACTGTATAATTTCGTTATTTCCTATTTCAACGCATTAGTGCCCTGTGTTAGTCAGTGCCCACTGTGACGTATACGTCACAGTAGGCACTAATGGGTTAATTTGTTTATTGCGATTACGAATTTGTTACTATTATTTTCTTATTTTTCTGTAAGTATTATTTTTGCCCAATAGCAGGCTGGGGTATAATAAATATATATCATGTTTCATATCTTTCTCTTGCTACCTTACGCTCTCTCTTTCTCCCTTATTCTCTTTCTTACCCTCTCTCTCTCTTTTTCTCTTTTATTCTTCGTCTACCTCTCTCTATCTCTTTCCCTCTCTTTCTCTCGCTCTCCCTCTCCCCCTCCCTCTCTCTTTCTCTTGTTCTCTCGCTCTCTCTTCCTCCTCTTCTCTTTCTCTCTCGCTCTCTCTACAGGGTGTCCCAGAAGTCAACTTCAAGCCGAAACGTGGTGACAGGATTGATTGTAACCATCATGAGAAAAATCGCGAACTTTTAATGGCACTTGCCAAAGCAATTTAGTACATTTTTTTTAACGGAAGGCTTTTCAAAGTCGAGAAATTTTGAATATTTTTTATTCATAGTTTAACAAATAGTCTTAATTCTAGAAAACTTGCGGCAATTGTGTGATTATTTTTGACTGTGGTTTTAGAAATCTTCTTTAGGGTTACAGTTCCAAAGTTTAAATGAACAAAAATAATGAAAATTAACCACAATAATCGAAAAATGGTTACAGTTTGACCAAATTTCTAGGTTTTTCTTAAATGCCCATAATTTTCAAACTGCATGGGATAGATCTTTTTTTCTGATTTTTCTCATGATGGTTACAATCAATCCTGTCACTTCCTTTTGGCTTGACGTTGAGTTTTGGGACACCCTGTATACCTCTCGACTAAACCGCAAGCAGTAGAGTACCAGGAGTTTGCCCCTCGAGTAATCTGCGTGCCAGTAATACCTTGAAATATTAAACGCCCCCCCCCCCCCTATCCATCCCTTGCTCTACTTGTATGCACAGACTCATCGGCAACTTGTCTTTCGCTCCTCGTGCATTGCCTACGTGTCATGATCAGTTACGTGCCAGCCACGAATCACTATAGATCCTCGTTTGCGGAATACACAGAAATGGGAATATTCTTTTGACGAGAACGGGGCCGGAGGGAGAGAGGGGTGAGGTTGAACATTCTATGAAAGTTGAGGAACTCTGATACTGACGTTGGATTTTTTGCTATCGTGTATACGTGGACAGATAAAAGCTATTTCCTCCTTTTTTTATTTTCCTTTCCTCCTGATTTCGTCTAATTTGTTAATTTAATTAACTAGTCACTTTTAATATCTGGGTGGAATTCATGTACTCGTATAGTCATTTTATTTAAATGATAATGTTTTGTATTAGAGCAATTAAATAATAACTGGAAAAAGAATTTATTAATAATTGTTATATATATATATATATATATATATATATATGCCATTTATCTTTAATAAATAACCTAAATAACATCGTTATAAAAAACTAAGCCCCGGGAGTAAAATTTAATTACATTTCCAATTTGTCAACAAGATTTTATTTGACGTGGATGCGGTATCAGTAAGAGGTCTCATTATCGAAAGTGAACGAGGCAGCTTCGTGAAGACTCAATTTTTTTTTTTTTTTTTTTTCGATAGGTACTCGACGTATCGACGTTGCCAACTCTCCTTATTAACTAACCACATAAATTCATGATATAATATTATAAATAATAATATTATTTACGGACATAATTTAATAATAATTATTACGTGGACGTACTTATTTACATTTAATATTTATAAACATTAAAGTTTCACGATCACCGAAAAATCTTATTATCGTTAATTATTTGAATTCTTAATATTTCAATTCTTCAATTTCGTCATTGTTTACTTTTTAATTATTGTATTCGACTTTTCGAAAGCTCCTGCTTTTCTTGATTACGAAGTTGATCAACGATTCTAGTTGATTTCCGTGATTGTCTATTCGACAAAATAAATTTCAAATTAATACGTTCTTTCATTTTTTTTATTTCTTAATAATTTAAAAAACGAAAAAAAATCGATTAATAAATTCAATTATGTTTCTGAATAATGTTTTATTTCATTCTTCATTTCTCAATAAACGCAAAATAAAATACTCTTTTCATAATATACATAAACGAAATATTTTATTTTAATAAATAAAAAAGGAAATTTATGCTTTCAAAGGATGAACAACTTTCGTCGAAAGTTAATTGAAGTTTTGTTGCCAAGCTCGATCGTTTCATACCGGAAGTTGATAAGCTACGAAAACTGATCGACTTTCTTCTATTCAGCTATAAAGCAGTCGTGTATATCATTTTACGTGTACGAAGGGAACGTTACATCGAGGAACTCTGCACGTTACAACTTCCTCACGGGTTTCAGCCCTCGCAAAGCCGTAAAGTGGCCCTCTCTATTATCAACCAGCCAGTCCCGCAACACGCCCCTGGATTAAGTATACATCGTATTAACGTACGCCAGGTGGCGCGCAATGTATAATAGCAGCTTGTAACCTTTTTATGGCTTCAATAAAATTTAGCTCGCTGATAGAAACACTTCCGAAATAAATTTGCGGTGGATGAATTATCTCGGTAATTAGCGTTAATATTATTATTATTATTATTATTATTATTATTATTATTATTATTATTGCGGTAGGTATTATGGACGTGAAAACCCATTGTGGGGTAGTAAATTTGAGAAACTATCCGGCTAAGGGATGATGGAGCTTCCATGAAATAAATTCGATGTCCAAACGATTAGGGTCTGAATAAACCCAAGAGTTGTCCTAGTTAGTACAATTGACATTGATTATCTTTTTTTTTATCGCAAATCCAAAGATTTTTTTGCAAAATGCAAAATTTTATATATTTTTAAATTTATTGCAAATACAAATTTTGTATTGCTCAATTTTTCATCGTTTTTTTTATTTTACTCCGCAACAGGTGTTTAAAAAGAGGTATTTATATCGGTATCTTAAAATAGAGAAATAAATACTTTTTTCAAAACGCTCACTACGGAACTATTTGTTTCCTGGAACTGGTATATTTCCTGAGAATGGTTCTAAAATTTCACGAAAAAATATTGAAAATTATAAAAGTTATGATTTTTTTAGTCAACAGAGGTTTGTTCTGTTTATCAAAGATTTGCTGATTTTTTCCCGCCATTTTGGATTTTGATAAAAATATAATACTACGAATACCACATTTTGGAAAGTTCAAACTAATGTCCTGAATTTTTACGAGTCACTCGGAACGATTTGAATTGTTTAAACATGGCTGGAGTCATTGTTATAAATTAATCAATAATTTCGATTAATGGCGTGCTGTTTTCTTCAATTATTGTTTGTCATTGACAGTCGCGGGGTAGTTGAACGAAGGGGTAGTTTTTTTTCGCCAATTCCTCGGTTCTCGTCATTTGTTTGGGTTCGTTTGGGTCGTTTACCGAACCGTCGATCGCTCATTCGTGAAGGGGAGAGAATTCCACGATTCAAGTATTTGCATCGAGTTTGCGGTACGAGTCCAATATGCTGATTCGTACGAATAACCCTCGTATGCGTTATGAACTGATATTTGCGCGTAACGGCTTATGAACTCCGATAATTAGTCGGTATGGGGGAAACTGTGGAAAACTCGTTTCTCCGGTGAAGTTACTCAGCACGTTATTGAGAGTATTTATCCTGCATTGAAAATATAGCCTGTAACGAGCACTCATAAATACCCTCCACGGACGTTGGGCAGGCCTGATTTAATTGTTGCTGATTGGAGAAAAAATCCATCGACATTGAAGTTGTTAATAAAACATTATGGAATGTTTTTTTTTTCTTGACGTTTGAATATTTTGTGGAATGCAAGTGCTTTTACGTTTTTAGGAATTATTAAAAATTTTAGTATTTTTAGATTTTCAGTATTTATTAAGAATTTTAGTATTTATTAAGAATTTTAGTATTTTTAGATTTTCAGTATTTATTAAGAATTTTAGTATTTTTAGATTTTCAGTATTTATTAAGAATTTTAGTATTTTTGAATTTTCAGTATTTATCTAGAATATTTATTTTTAGATTTTTAGTATTTATTTATAATTTCAGAATGATTAGATTTTCCGAAAAATAAAGGATAGGTATTTTTAGATTTTCAGTATTTATTAAGAATTTTAGTATTTTTTAATTTTTAGATTTTCAGTATTTATTAAGAATTTTTGTATTTTTTAATTTCTAGATTGTCGAGAAAATAATGGATAACATATAATCCAAAAATATTCGTTTGGGCTAGCCTCAATATATTAAAGAAATACGTAAAAAATCTAAAAATATATATATTGAAAACTTTAAAAAATGTGTAAAAAATTAAATATAAAATTGAATAAAAATTAATAAAAATACATTTTGAAATAAATTTCTTCGTAAAAACGCGACGACGAAATTCCATAAAAATCGTATCATTGGATACCGGGGAATATATATGTTTCGTTATTTCTGCAACTAAATAATATTTCTCCAGCTCTCGATCCAGTTTACTCGTCTCGATGTACGTACCGGCCGTTCCGGGGCTCGTGTTTATACAATTCCGTCAGCATCAGAGAGATGATGAATTTTGCACGTATTGACAAATTCCTTCGAGCAAAAGTAAAATAGCCCGGAGTCCTATTGAGCAAAAGCCCTGCTCTACGTTTGATTGCGCGTATTTCATTTCGTCCCTTCAATCCAAATTTCATGAAAATATTGGAAACTAAAAGTTTCACTTTGCCAAGGTACGGACGAAAATTTATAACATTTATCGATCGTTTTCTGATTTTTATTCTCAATTAAAATGATTATTCATATTTATTTATCAAATTGGTATTTTATTAATCTTCATTCCAAATGGCACCGTAATTAATAAACTAATAAAAACGTATAAAAATTATTTTTTCATTATGTTATTTTCAATTATTCAATTAATTATTCCTCCAAAATTTATATATTGTTTATTGGCACTATACCAAACAAAAATTACACATTTTCAACAACAAATATTCACAAAAAAATGCATTAAACTATGAAATTAACATAAATATTAAATTGAATAAATAATTGAAAAGATTGCACTTACCTTTCGCCATTGATAAACATAAATAAAAGGGGATCGAGGATAAATAATGGACTGAATGCACAAAATTGTTAATGTAATAACCGTAATATACATATACGTGCATGTGTATGTATATAGTATATATATATATTCATATATATATATATATATATATATATAGCTATATATATGTATGCATGTGTATACATGATTCTTAATACAAACATTTCGATTATTTCTCTTCATATCGTTTTTAATCTTGTTCGTACCTAGCCTACCCGAGTGGACGAGAATTATATCAAGGGCGATATTTATTTTACACGATTCGAGCTTCGATCTCGCGGATCATTTTTTTTCTTCCCTCCGCTTCCTTATTTCTTCTCGTTTTTGTTTATTTCCTTCAATTTTTCGTTTCGTTTTTATTACAGTCGGAGCAGAGAATCGCCCGATACATTTCGTCCATTCTCACCCCATTTAACATTTATTTATCTCATATATTAACATTTCAACTTATCTCGTTTATCGTATCCGTATACGTGGCACCTGGCTATAACGTGTATTAATTACGAAAATAAACATGCGATTAATCGATCGTGGTGAAACTAATAATTACGAAAAAAAAAACCAAAAAAATTCGACGGGCGATCAATATTCTCATTGTTTACATTTTCTTACTTTTATTTTTTCTTTTCTCTTTCGTTTTCCTACAAATCTCGCTTTTCCTCGTTGAATAAAATTCAACAGCTTTTTTTTTGTTTTTTTTTTTTTGCTTATTTTAGATCGTTTTTGCTTTTTTTTTCGAATTCAAGTTTTTGTTTCATTTTATTATTTTCGCCGCGCATGTCGAACGAAATGTGGATCGTACTGTCTCGTACAATGGGGCAGTGATGTCGACGCAGGATTTCTTTTTTTTCTTTCTTTTTTTGTTGTTGTTGTATGTATATATATATATATCCAGGGTTGGTCTTCCTCTATGGACGGGTGGTTTGTATTTTTCTAGATCGATCGATTTTCAAAGTTGTGAAATCGCGAGGATTGCGTTTTTATAAATCTATCGATACACCAAGTTGCCTTATTTGTTTACGGAGCTGCAAAAAAAAGTGAAATTTAATTTCAGGACTTTGAATCAAGGGCTTCAGAAAAAAAATGCAATGTCAGCAATGTCTGTTCATTAAAGGCTTTTTCTACTGAATGAAAATGCAAAATTAATTGAATATTACATCAATTGAATTATTTCAATTAATACAATAATTGCAAATCATTCCAATTGATAAAATATTTTACAATAATTTAAATTGATAGAATTGACAATTATTTAAACGTATAAAATAATTGAAAATTATTTAAACGTATAAAATAATTGAAAATTATTTAAACGTATAAAATAATTGAAAATTATTTCAACTGATAAAACAATTGAAAAATAATTGAAAGTTCGTCACGATTTTTTTCTACTTCCCAAAACTTCGAAAAATCCATCTCGACGAGTCAGGGCTTGTCTGTCCACCACCGGCTTTATCCACTTCGCGAAATTGCGAATATCGCCAGCTCCTTTGCCATTTCTCATCCCGTTTTTTTTTTCATTCCTCGTTTCTGTTGGGTCGATAGATCGAACGATCGGGACGTGAGCCCGAGTGAGAGCTTGGGAAAAGGTGCGATCAATTTTACGAGATATTTCAAAAAAAAAAAAATAAACGAAAAAGAAAGAGAGCAGTGTGGAAACGTTTAGTGGAAGAAGTGGATGAGAAGAGAATAGTTCTATGCCTGGTTACAAATGGAAGTAACGAGTACGAGTAACAACAGTAATGTCATTTTGCTTCTCGGGTGTATATATATGTATTTGAAGAGAAATAGAGAGAGAGAGAGGGAGAGAGAGAGATCAAAAAAGAGGAAGACGAAGAGAGGAGAGAAAAAAAGTCTTTCGAGTGAAGTTGAAATTTTACGACGCCATGAGAACGACGCCAAGGTGGCTCACCATTTCTCTCTCTCTCTCTCTCTCTCTCTCTCTCTCTCCAGAGCAGTATAAAGACATTTTACGATCTTTGGATGAAACTTTCATAGGATTCCTGAAGGAGTCCAGGCCCTACGAAGAACCAGTGGTTTCCTTCGCACTCATGAGTGGCGAAAACCTCCAGCCACGAAGACCAAAGAAATCCGAATAAAAATAATAAAAAAAATAAGCAAAGTGAGGAACGAAAAAAAAGGGAGTAAAAACCCGGGGGGGGGGGGGGGGGTATACAAAGATCAGGAAAACTTTAAAACCGAATGGAACGAGAAAGAAAACATGAAAACCCAAATCCCCCCCCCCCCTCCTTTACTTCGCTCACTTTTTTCGTTCGTCGACGAAGTCGTCACGAGGTTTACGATGGTGTGGTGGGGCACACACATTGCAGAGGAAACGATGGTCGTGTTCGGAGTTCGCCGTTGATAAATAAAGAA
>JAPYZJ010006357.1:0-16592 GCA_030522765.1 Ophioninae sp. B BG-2022a | reverse complement strand
GAGCCATTCAATCAGAAAGCCCCGAGCCAGGATAAGTCGCAGCTTTCATTTGCTCTCTTGACGCTGAAAGAGCGTACAGTAATATGCCGATTGCTGTTTGACAAAAGGGCGCAGCGATACGAGAATTGAACGGGGGGGGGGGGGGAGACGATACGTCCGGGGACCTCTTTGTTCACCACTTTCCCTCGATTTATGAGAAAACCCTTTCTCGCTCTTTCTCGGTCCGTACGAGGTCCGGGGACTCGCGAATTTCGCGGTCACCCGGTATATACCGATTTGAGTATCGTTGGAAATTCATTTTTTTTTTCGTTGTCCAATGTTTGTTTTTTACTGGTGTAAGGTATCCCATGTAAAGGCCAGAATCTTATTTGGTGGAAGACAAAATTATTATTAATACGTTGATTATTGAATGGATGATTAAATAAATAAAATTTTGTTTTATTTCAATATTTATAGTTGTTTTTTTGTGATTGACTTGACTTGATTTCTCTTGTACTTGACGATGAGTGGAAGAAAAAAAATATAAATGTTGAAATGAAACAAAAATGTGTTTGTTTATTAATATATTCAATAATTAAGGTATTAATAATAATTTTGGTGAAGAAAATAATGTTTATAAGTATTAAGTATAGTATAAGATAGTAAAGAAAAAATAAAAAAATGAAAAAAAAAATTGAAAAATATCCAAAAGGAAAGGGGGAGGGTCTTATTCGAATTAATGGAGGGGAAGATATTGGGACGGTAAATAATTTGATTATTGATGACGCGATGAATTCGTTTATTTAAAGAGCATCAATCAATTGAAGAAATTCGTCGGTCGATTATGGCTAATCAGACGGTCGAACGTCGTCTCGGTCTGGGATTATTCGTTTCGGTGTCCCCGGTCCGTATTATACTTATTAATAGATAAATATACAATTAGAGGTAATCTATATTAATTAAGAAAGAGCTTGGGGTATAGAGAATCCCTTTTTGGCATCTCTCTCTCTCTCTCTCTCTCTGCTTTGCTCTCTTTTGGGTTTCATTGTGGTCTGGACCGAATATCCGGCGATTCATCCATTAACCCTCTCACCTCCGACCTCGTCCCCTCCCAGAATTCCTCCTGCGAGTCTTTCGGTCACCGAGGCTCGCGAAATGCAAACGGAAACAATAGAAGACCGAAGAGAAAAAGGCCTTCTTCTTGGAGGACCTTCCAATCGCGTTGTCCATGAATCCTCATCCACATACATCCACCAGATACCTACACGCGAATTAGGGCTTTTGTTAATACGGATTGAGATTTGATTGAAGAATTAGGAGACTCGTCCAAACGTAAAATCTCAGGTCTCACGATCGGTAGCCAGATTGGAAGGCTTTACCTGAAGGTTTCTTTCCTTCCTCATTTACCTCCCCTCAACCTTCAACCTTTTTGTTTCGCGAGTGGAATCGAGCTGGAAAGAGTGCAGGGAATGCGAAGAGGGTCTCTTTGAACGATCGTAGGACAAAGCCATAGGGTGGTTAAAGACGAAGAGGAGGAGGTGGACGAAAAAAAAAATGGAAAAAAAAGAGAAAGAGAGAGGATAAATTTCATCGAGGCGGCGACACACTCTTCGTAATCCTAAGATTTAAACGTACCCTCATTTCGTTTAAACAAAAACAAGCTCCCCCTCTGACTCCCACCAACTCCTCCAATTTTCTGTCTCTTTCTCACTCTCTTCTTTCATTCCTCTCAGCGAATTTTACAGGGCAAAGAATAGGCCAAAACGTGTCTCGAAGGGAAGGAGAGTAGACCAGATGGGCGTTAAAGGGGGTTGGTGAAAAAGAGGGCAAGGGGAGGAGGGTTGCAAAAGCCAGTAGGAAAGAGGGAGACAGAGGACGATCACGAAAAGAGAGGGAAAGAGAGAGAGAGACAGAACGGGAGCAACGGGCCAGAGCACTCGTTATTAATACAAAGGGGCGATGCTTCGCAAATCCCAATCTGAAATATGACGAGGAGTAATCCCGGTGAAAATAAAATGAGAGAAGGACCGGGTTATATCGCCGTGAGCGAGGTTATACATACGGTACGGAACGAGCTTCCCTCGAGAGGGAAAGAGGAAGGGAAAGAGGAAGGGAAAAGGGGTGGAGGTTGGGGGGAGACCAAGATGAGAGGGAAAAAGGACTAAAGGGACCACAGGTCTCGTATGCTTTCCCTCTTCCCTCTTTTCTCTTCTGTTACTCACAGACAGAGTTTTCCACCGGAAAGACAAAATCTACTGGTCCTGCAATTGCCTATGAAATGTATTTTCGTGGAATTCGAAATTCTTCAGTCTGGACGGTAGCAAGGGAAGGCTATCGAAAATGCATTTGGGTTTGAGGTTTGATTTGACTTCCGGAAATACTCGTTTCAGAAATAATCGAATCAGTAAAATTATCAATCAGGAAATATTAAAATGAGTAAAATTATAAATCAGGAAATGTTCGAATCAGTAGAATTATAAATCAGGAAATATTGGAATCAGTAAAATTATAAATCAGGAAATGTTCGAATCAGTAGAATTATAAATCAGGAATTTTTCGAATCAGTAGAATTATAAATCAGGAAATATTCGAATCAGTAAAATTATAAGATTGAGGCTAATGGGAGGAAGTTCGATTTTGTCGAAGAAACATCAATTTCGTTCGTTTGTAAAGGATGAGAAGCATGTCAGAAAATGTTACAGGAATTCAGTCGTACTTTATAGAAACAGAAAAATTCAGATCTGTGGGAAATAAAAAAGACCTGATTTGAGTAATACATGAGAAGGCAGAAAGTCATCAATCGACCCAAAGAAATGCCCCAAACCCAAACACGTGAACCAAACAAATACCCTAAACCCAAACAAATGACCTTAACCCAAAACAAATGACCCAAATCCAACCAAAGGACCGAAACCCAAAACAAATGACCCAAACCCAACCAACTACCCCAAACCCAAAACAAATGACCCAACCAACTGTTCCAAACCCAAACAAATACCGATATCATAAACGGCATTCCGGACGCCACAAAACGACAGTCCCCAACAGTCCAATTCCATCTTTCACGATTGCGACCATTTTTGCAACCAAAAAAGCGTCCAGGGCTCATTTTTCCAACGGTCGAACTGGATCAATCTTCGAAGCAACGCGATAACGGATCTGCCAAGTGTGAATAAGTCCGGCGTCACCTGAAGCGAGTCTCGAGGCTCTGCTGTATTTATATTCGCTGTCTCGGGTAGGTACATTGTAACCGGGAGAGACACGACCGTTATCGTTGGTTGGAGAGATGATGCCTTGGAGTTCGAGAGACCCAACGTCTCACCAACCCAGCTTCGACTATCGGTTTCGCGTCTCTAACGATGAAATACAACGGCAGTTAAACGATCTCGCGCGCACCCAAGGAGGTCCGAGCAGTTTCTTCGTGGACTGGCACACACACGAGTTCGTATGCAATACTGTTTTCTTTGAAGAGACATACGGATATACGCGAGACAATCGAGACAGAGAGAGGGAGAGAGACGAAACGTCAGACTGTTCGGATCGTCTGATGTAGCACCGGCATTAAAAGCAGAGCCGGACGTGAAAGTTAAAATACGAGCCACGTGAGAATATCATTAGCAAATTGCTTAATTTACGAACCATCGCTAGCGCGGTTCTGGTGAAGGGCAGGTACGCGCATCGTCTATGCCAGGTTACCCCCCTCTGGCAGTTTCTCCTTTTCTTCCTTCAGCTTCATGATGCAAACGCCTTTCTTCAGCATCCACCAATCTTTGTTTTTTTTATTCCACAACCTCGCGAAACGCACGTCCCTGTACTTTAATTTGTTCTTTACATCAGGCGCAGATAGGAAGTGCACAAGTGTGCGAGATTACCGGAAATGTCGTTGGGTGGAATATGATGGAACTTGACTACAACGGCGTCACGGCATTTTCAATACTTCGAGGATTGGACGTGGCAACGATGTATGTGGTGCTTTGTAAATTCCCTGCTTTTTGGGGAGTCAGGAATCCCTAGAAAATCGATTTGGTATAATATTGAAAAATAACTAGAAGAGATAACCAATTACTAGAAAAGTGACTATAAATCATTTTTCCCAGGTCCTAGGTCGTAAATCGATTCGCAAGTAACCAACGCTGAAAGCTTTCCCAACATTAGCCATTCACCAAAAACAACAAAAATCTTCTATCAGGAAAAATCAACAGGACCTTTTGCTACTAATTCGCCATTTGGAATCGGGTTTCTGTATACGGCAGAGTCCAGTGAAGCAAACAAAGTGACCATTCGCGTCGACGTACAAGATATAATGTATATTTGAGCGGATGGTTCGAGCTCGAGTTGGAAGTGGTCAGAAGATGGGAGGCTGGGAAAGAACTCGAAAGAAGAGCAACGGAAAAAAAGCTGCGAAGTTGGTCCCTCGCGATATCGACTATACGGTCCAATACGAATGTGCCTAATACGTGGTCAGGTACGTTCGTGTTTATATACAAATGTATCTGTACACCCACCCGGCGTGGATTCGTCATATATAATCTCGGACGTTAAGTGGAGACCTCCGTGGTGCCGTAGGCCCGACTCGTTTTATCACCGCGCTCATACCGTTTCAATACGCCATCAATAATGAGTTCTTTTGATATGGGGAAAGGGCGTGCGGTTGCGCGTGTCCGAGGCGTTACAAGCCTTTTATAATGCACGACACAACCCCTTGGCCTTCTCTTTTCTGTATGGAGGAATGGAAGAGAGAAAGAAAGAGGACCGGCACGACTTTAAGGCCACATTGTTGCGACACTCGGGGATGAAAGATGGCGACAATTAAGGGCATATTTTTCAAGAGTCTCTGCCTGCTTAAACGCAATGGCCCTTTGTCTCTTTCTCTCTCGTAGCCAAATTTTATTTCCCTTCGGTTCGAAGCGTCATTTCGAAAAATCGACGAAACTCGTATTTCCAGTTTATGTCAAATTTGCATAACGTACACGTCGCATCTTTTTTTTTTTAGATGGAAAATTCATTATTTTATGTTATTTAAAGTAGAAAGAAAACCCAAACAAACACAAAGAATTCAGTTATCCAGTGAGGGAACAAATTCAAACAAACCCGAACAATCCGATTACCAAAACGTAAACCAAAAAAACCCAAACAATCCAATTATCAAAACGTGGCTGAGCAAATTCAAACAAACCCCAACAAACCCAAGCAATCAAATTACCAAAACGTAACCCACAAAAACCCAAACTATCCAATCACCAAAATGTAACCCAAAAAAACCCAAACAAATAAACCCAAATAAACCCAAACAAATAAACCCAAATAAACCCAAACAATCCAATTATCAAAACGTGACCGAACAAATTCAAATAAACCCAAAAAAACCCAAACAAACCCAAACAATCCGGTTATCAAAACGCAACCAATAATCCGCAAATAAACAGGCTTAACCGTCCTGTTTTTTTTTCCTGCTCGTGTGTTTTCGTCAATACGTGTCGCGTCGTACGACGCGTTTAAATGTGAATTTCGCGTTGTTGATTCTACAAGCTTTCCGGGTGTTGTTGATGCGGCAACTGCCCGGGCGTTGTGTGCCAATTTGACGCGTTAAAATCACACACTCGTACGTATCGAAAGGGCAACGTGTGCCCAATGTGCGTCGCTGTAGCGCACTTTGAACGTCCCTCAACCGCGTCGAGTTTATCCAGTCCACGATCGAGAATCACATCACGAGATTCCAAAACAAGTGCGACGTTCTACTCCAAAAGATCATTCTAGCTGATCATTGTTTTTTTTTCCTTTCTTGACTCCGACTTTCTCGAAAATTACGGAACGATCGGGGACAATCGTCGAAGTTGGAAAACTGGAGCCAACATTGACTCGTTCACTCTTGAGACGCGTCACGGTAAAGAAAAGCCACTAGGCAATGAGAGATACATTATTCAACGATGAACAATGGAAGATTACTTTCACCGTTGGTTCGCGCTGCGACGCGAGTTTTAACGCTCCGCGATCGCGATAACGATTCTAGGCATTATCATGTCGAGCAGAAATAGTACGAATCCAATTGGAATCCAATTGGAATCCAATAGTCGTCTTCCTATCTGATTGGGGTCCAAAGGGTCGTCACATTGGATCGCTGAATCGTCATGCTCTCATCTTTCCTCCTAATTGAATATTCCCATTTATCTTATTCAACAATAGGTCAAGATTTCGTTTTGAAAAAAAGTCAATGTACCACTCAGGTAACGATTTTTTCAATTCCATTATTCTAAAGAAAGAACCCAGTTGGGTGACCCAGATGAGGCTTGGACCATACGTTCAAATCCCCGGTCGTTCTACCCAATATAACTAGACTGGGACAAATTCCTCATCAATTTCGTTCAATATGGATCACTGCACTGCTCCCACTTGGCTCCTAATTGGGTATTCCAATTTATCCTATAATTCAACACTAGATCAAGCTTTCGTTTTGAAAAAACGTCAATGTTCTGTCCAAGTGACTATGTTTCGACATTGATGATTCCAAAGAAGTTGGAAATCATTTGGGGTACCTGGTAACCCAAATGAGGCTTGTACCATGGACAAATTCCTCATCAATTTCGTTCAATATGGATCACTGCACTGCTCCCACTTGGCTCCTAATAGGGTATTCCAATTTATCCTATAACTCCACACTAAATCAAGCTTTCGTTTTGAAAAAACGTCAATGTTCCATCCAAGTGACTATGTTTCGACATCCATGATTCCAAAAAAGTTGGAAATCATTTAAGGTTCCTGGTAACCCAAATGAGGTCTGGACCATGTCTTAAGTTAGGAAATCCCTGGTCGTATTTCTACAACTTTGATCCGGACCGGACAAATTCCACTTCGATTTGCTTCGATATAGTTTTACCCATGGTTTTTCATCGAAACGCAACCGGAGAGATTTTTTCAAGTTCCTTTTTGGAAAAGAGAGTTGGAAACGAATTCTTTGAGGTTGGCCGATCATTTGCGGAAAGCTCGTTCTTCCTACGAGATCTGGAGAGATGTGGAGAGGGGCAGGGGAGGGGGAGGGGGGTTCATCGTTCGCGCTTTAGCCGCGAACGTGACCCTCGCTCGTTAACGGGTCTGTCTTCTCGATTGTCGGGACATTAACGAACCAACACGCGAAAGAATCTTTCATACGTTTACGAACCTGCGTAGACGTGTACGTATGCAATGTTCTTCGAGTCGTACAAACGGGCACCGTCGAAGCGTTTCCTCGCGACTTGCGCTAATGTTCTCGAAAATAATTGAAACGCAGCGACCAGCCGAGCATGCGTATATACAACCGCAACTCCCTTAAATACTAGCGCACACGCGAAATCTCCCAATCCCGAGTACGAGCTACGTTATAAACGCGACGAGGATTTTTCACGTGTGTTCGTGAAATGCTACGAACACGCGTACACGAGTTTTGGACGCACGCTTGTTAACGAGCTGCTTGCAAAAGCGTACACCCGTAGACATTTTCGACACGGCACAGGCACGGTAAATTTTGGTGACATTAGTATTTTCGACAAACGTGGAGAGAAAGACAGAAAGGAGAGGAGGGGGGGGGAGATATTTTTTTATTTTTGGTCTGGAACATCGAATTCCCAAAAGCATCGTGGTCGTAAAATGTACATACGATTGCAGCACTGTACAATAATATTGTATACGAGCGTTGATAGTTACCCATTTTCTCACTAGGACTACATTGTGATAAACTAGGAATAGTTAGTGATTAATTAAACTAGGAATAGTTAGTGTTTAATTAAACTAGCAATAGTTGGTGATTAACTAAACTAGGAATAGTTAGTGATTAACTAAACTAGGAATAGTTAGTAATTAATTAAACTAGGAATAGTTAGTGATTAACTAGACTAGGAATAGTTGGTGATTAATTAAACTAGGAATAGTTAGTGATTAAATAAACCAGGAATAGTTAGTAATTAACTATTAATTAAATTAAACTAAGAATAAGTAGTGCTTCATTAAACTAGGAATAGTTAGTGATTAACTAAACTAGAAATAGTTGCTGATTAATTAAACTAGGAATAGTTAGCGATTAATTAAACTAGGAATAGTTAGTGATTAATTAAACTAGAAATAGTTGCTGATTAATTGAACTAGGAATAGTTAGTTATTAATTAAACTAGGAATAGTTAGTGATTGACTAAACTAGGAATAGGTAGTGATTAACTAAACTAGGAATAGTTAGTGATTAACTAAACTAGAAATAGTTGGTGATTAACTAAACTAGAAATAGTTAGTGATTAACTAAACTAAAAATAGTTAGTGATTAATTAAACTAGAAATAGTTAGTGAGTAACTAAACTAGAAATAGTTAGTGATTAACTAAACGAGGAATAGTTAGTGATTAACTAAACGAGGAATAGTTAGTGATTAACTATGCCTAGTTAGTGATAAAAATTAAGAATTACATTTTGTAGACGGCGAGACGAAGGACCGTCAAAATACCTGGCGTGATAGGAGGAGCGAAAAAAAGAGGCCACCGACTCGAGCTTGAGTGAAACAATGGGCGAGCCCAAGATGCAATAAACGATCTTGATTTACGAGGCTGTAATTGGTAATTAGTAGTAATTGTAATATAGTAGCGAGGCAGGGATATAAATATGGATTGATACTCGACCGTGCCGCTTTGTGTGTGTTCGTCCTGAAGATCGAGACCGTCTCATAATAACGATAAATTATAATATTTATTGTTACAGCAAATGTAATCTCAGCAACAAAGAAGAGGTTCATTATGATTTATTTCATCAATCGTTGTTCATCTTATTACTAAATTACTCGTAACAACAACAATAATAATAATTGTTTTATTCATTTACGTACCATATTTAAAAATACCAAATTAATAGTAATAATATATTAATATAAAAAAAATGAAGAATAATATATCTAATTTAATAAATCATTTCATTTTAACCCAACAAAATATCATTGTTTGGGTTTCTTCGGATTGATTTCTGTTTATTCACGTGTATTTGTTTGGGTTTGTTTGGGTTCTAAGCTTCCCGAGGATATTGTATCTTTGTGATTTTTTTTGTCCATGACAAACCCAAACAAACCCAAACAAACCCAAACAAAACATCACCCTAAAAAAATACTATTGTTTGGTTTTGTTCGGGTTGATTTGTTTTTCTTTGCATATGTATTTGTATACTTGTTTGGGTTTGTTTGGGTTTATTTGTATGCTTGTTTGGGTTTGTTTGATTCCGAGCTTCCCGGGAATATTGTATTTTTGTAATTTTTTTTTGTCCATGATATTTTTTCATTTGATCAGGTGACCGGAGCCCAATTTTTTTGGGTATCCATTGTTTGATGATAACATTTCCATTTCGATGATAAACCCGAGCAAACGAATACTAGCTTCGATCGCAATCGTCCTCTCACGCGATCGATCCTACGGCATCACTCATCCAGGACCTGAATCATGTACGCACGCGGTGTCACACCAGCCCAACGTAAAGTACGGTGCCAAGCCAGATATGCGCGAGAAACACGAAACGTCGTAGCCGAAACGCACACGAGAACAAATATACGTGTATTTATATCGGGATAATGCATAGCGTATACAGAGTGTGGCGCAAGTAATGGATAATCTTGTATTGTAGGATAGGGGACCTTAAGCTTCTAAAAAAAAAAATTACGAACTCCCTCTGACTCAACTACGTTTTGTGATCATTTTTTTTTCATTTTTAGAAAATTTACTTTTTCTGTTCACTTTATCGGCAACCATTCATTTAAAAAAAGGGATTTTTACAGTCTTTAGTTGACTGTAAAAGTCCTTTTTTTTTTAAATTGAATGGTGGTCGATAAAATGAACAGAAAAAGTAAATTTAAAATAAGAGATTTTTACAGTCAACTACAGACTATAAAAATCCTTTTTTTTAATAAATGGTGGCCGATAAAGTGAACAGGAAAAGTAAATTTAAAAAAGAGATTTTTACAGTCAACTACAGACTGTAAAAATCCTTGTTTATTTTTAACTAAATGGTGGCCGATAAAATGAACAGAAAAAGTAAATAAAAAAAAGGGATTTTTACAGTCAACTACAGACTGTAAAAATCCATTTTTTTAAATAAATGATGGCCGATAAAGTGAACAGAAAAATTAAATTTAAAAAAAGGGATTTTTACAGTCAACTACAGACTATAAAAATCCTTTTTTTTTAATAAATGGTGGCCGATAAAGTGAACAAAAAAAGTAAGTTTAAAAAAAGAGATTTTTACAGTCAACTACAGACTGTAAAAATCCCCTTTTTTAAGTAAATAGTGGCCGATAAAGTGAACAGAAAAATTAAATGAAAAAAAAAGGAATTTTTACAGTCAACTACAGACTGTAAAAATCCATTTTTTTAAATAAATGATGGCCGATAAAGTGAACAAAAAAAGTAAATTAAAAAAAGGGATTTTTACAGTCAACTACAGACTGTAAAAATTCTTTTTTATTTTTAACTAAATGGTGGCCGATAAATTTAACAGAAAAAGTAAATTTCCTAAAAATTAAAAAAAAAATTATTCCAAAACGTAATTAAATTAAAAGGAGTTCGTAATTTTTTTTTATAGGTTTTAAGGTCCCCTATCCTACAAGAAAGGTTATCCATTACTTCCACCACACCCTGTATACTCGACCAGGGGAAATCAATTCCGTATAAAACGTGAGCTTTCACCGTTGTGCGCTCATGCGGAGTTACGATCGTCCGGAAATCCTCCCGAAGAATCGTACGATTGTATGGGTTTTCCTTACCACCGATGTAACCCAAACAAACGTTTACACGTATTCGTGTATTAATCTTGAGAGCGAGATCCCTTTTGAGATTTCCCTTACCAATAAAGAACGACTTCCACTACTGTGGCTATTGAATATCGTTCTTGTACACAACCTCCGAGTGTATTACTATGAAATCGTGTGCAAGCGTTTATGGGGGGCATTTCTGTACCGAGAATCATATTCGTGTCACTAATTACGAAATTATCGCTCTCAGCTATTATTAACGTGTGTAAACTGTAAAAGTACAGATACATATATTTTATATGAGAAGGAAAGAGAGAGAGAGAGAGAGAGAGATGTCGTTTCTATTATAGATAATGATTCCCTTATCACAAAGTCCCATCGATTCTCCAATTCGTTGGATTTCGATAACGATCTCGAAGAAAAAAAAAAAAAAGCAGTGAAAAGAAATTGCTGAAATCAGGGGAAAATTGTGTGCTCTTGATTGCAGGAAAAGTTCACAATCGAGCTGAGAAGGTAAGGTAAAAGTTTGTATATTAAATATATGTGCGAAGGATCGATAATGGTCGCTGTAGAAATAGAGAGAATTGTTTTTTTTTTTTTTAATTTACTCTACGAGTTGAGCTGGTGTAGAATTTTGAAAAATCGTTTTCGACTGTTTCGTGTTGGAATGACAGATTGAGAAAAAACTTATCATTGAAACGATTAAACGTGTGATAATTAGTCTTGGACGAATATTTTTTATTTTATTAGATATTGATGATAACGATGTCACGTGTCCTCCTGAAATCGAGGGAAGATTAAAAATGTATTCTTTGAAATTTAATTACTCCATTCTTATCTATTCAAAATTGATTTTTATTTCATTAATGATCATTAAATTTGATTAGTACTTTCTTGTCTCTTCGACATTAATTTTAGGTAAATTAATAATAAATCAGTTTAATCACTCCTTTTTTATCTCCTCAGAATTAATTTAAATTTAATCAATAATAAATAAGATTGATTACTCCCTTCTTATATTTTCAACATTAATTTCAATTTAATTAATAATACATCCATTAATTAACGTCCTTCTTAACTCTTCAAAATCAATGTTAATTCAATTAATAACAAATAAATTGAATGACTTCTTTCTTATCCCATCAAAATTAATAGAAATTTAATAAATAATAAATAAATATAATTACTTCCTTCTCATCGCTTCAAAATTAATTTTAATGTAATTTAGCAATAAGTAAATTTAATTAATAACAAATAAATTTAATTACTTCTTTCTTATCCCTTCAAAATTAATATAAATTTAATAAATAATAAATCAATCTAATAACTTCCTTCTCATCGCTTCAAAATTAATTTTAATGTAATTTACTACTAAATTTAATTACTCTCGTATAATTGTTACAAAATTCATTTTTTTTTTTCAAACATTCCTGATTTTCAGGTCGTCACAGTAGCCTAACCCTATAATTTGTTGGCCACCTTCTTATCTCCCCCCCCCCTCTCTCTGGGCTGTTCGTCGTCTGTCTCGTGTTTCGTAGTAATTAATCAGATCATTAAAGTCACATCGCGGCAGTACTGGTTGAAAAGCCGCGCAGCGGAGAATACACCGTAAATGGGAATCGCGGGCGAGAATATATAGCGAGGGAGCTGCAAAACGCGATGAAGAGCAGAGAGCGGGCACCACCGTTACGCGATTGCACCGAAGCGATAGGTCGCGGCTTGACTAATGCATTCGCGTTGCACCTTGCAAATTCGCCCCGAGTCAATTGCGATTTCCCCGGACATACGCCCTTTTAACTCCGAGGCGCAACAATCTCGCGTGCCCTCTTTTGTCGTTCAATAAAAGGAGAACTTTGCCGGAGTGCAAAAAGAAAAGCGTTGAAACTTTGCCGAATCGAGAATTCGATTTAGAACGCCGGAAGGGAGGGGGAAAGACAGAGAGAGGGAGAGACGAAGGAAGGGAAGCTATGAGAACCTTTTGTCCACCTTGCAGGTTCCCCGTTGGTAACCTCTTCTTACACCTGCTTTTATTCACTTTCAGTTACGCCATCCACTTTTATGAGCTACCCGAAGAAAAAAGTCTTCGTTTGTTCGAAAAGATTTTTTTTTTTTTTAATTTATTATTATTTTTGGTACAATGATTTTTGAAACGATTTTTTTTGAGAATTTATTATTATTTTATGGTACAATGATTTTTAATGAAATTTTTGTAGTATTTGCTATTTTTACGTGTAATTGAAAAAAGTGTAAGTAATTGAGAGATTTTTTTGGTAATTAATACAAAATTAGTGATCGAGATTACAGTTGTTGATTGATTGATTGATTACAGTGATTTATTGAGAAATCAATCGTTGGGATACTTCGTTTATTTCGCTAAATTGGAGATAAATTAGGGGATAACTCGACTGATTTTTTTAGTTTTTACGAAAAATCGATTGCAAATAAAAATTAAGACTACAAGCTGCCAGAAGTCTTTCTCTGTTTTTTCTCTAACTCTCCTTCTTTAATCTTAAAATCAATCTTACCACTTTTATATCTGTATTTTTCCTTTTCATTCATTTCTTTTCATCTATTATTTTAATGATAAAAATAATTTTTTAATTATTAATATTAAACTTAATAATTTCTTTTTAATTATTAAAAATTATAAATATTATGTTTATATATTTCTACCTGCATACTCTATTTTTAATTATTCATTGTCTTCGTTTTTTCACTATATAGTTTAATTTTCTATTTTTCGTTATTTATGATATTAAATTTTTTATTTGTCCCGAAAGTTTGAGTGATCGATATACCTTATAATTATCATTATCACCATCTTTACATATACTTTTACACATAGCAGATATCGAATATATCTTCATCAGGATAGGATTTTGATTTTTCTCTTAGGTGACCAAAGTCATTTTTCCTCTCATTTTTCCTCGGACGTTGCCTTTGACACTGCGATGTTTTACATCTCGTTAAAAATAAAAACAAACAAAAAGAAAAGACTTGGCAGATGAATTTAAGGAGCAACCCCCCCCCCCCCCCAACATCCCTCGAGGTTCGGAGGGCTGATGCAGAACACGAGAAAAAAAAATAAAAAAACAAAATATATATATATGCATCCTCGGTCAGGTATTTTTCAATTAATTTTTTTTTCGGTCCACCGTTTCGTCTTCGCTCGTCCGGTTTTTGGCGGGGAACCATTCGAAGGTAAAGATAATTTTGAAAGTCTGAAGAACGCGAGGTGCTCTGGTAGGGTGCTCGTGAGCGACAGATATCGACAGGGTGTTGGTATTGGGTTCGAGTTTTTCTCGTCGAGCGGCAACGAAAAGAGAACTCGAGTTTTTGATTTTTTAAAACTTTTTTTTTATTTTTTTTTGTTTTTTTGTTTTTTTTTTCGTACAAAAGTATATACGAGTGTAGCCAAGACGAAAGAAGCAATATACGAGTAAAGGAGAGTCGCGTTGGGGTATAGTGTCCTGGGCCGAAGATCAATCAGCGGCGGTCTATAATTAACGAGTTACGGCCTCGCGCGGTCCCTGTTCGAGATCTCTTACGAGCTTCGGGCTCTTTGCATTAAGACACGGCTTTTTGTGTCACTCTCGTGTGCTCTCGAACGTAATTATCTCTTACTCTCTCCTCTCTTTTTAACCCTTTCATCCTTTTTTCTCCCCTCTCTCTCTCTCTCTCTCTCTCTCTCTCTCTTTACTATTTATTTAATACATTTTAATTTTTTATATTAATATAATTTATAGTATTTTTTTTATATTAAGAGATTTTAATGTTATATATTTATATATATAAATAGATTTTATAATAATATAATTTATAGTATTTTATTTATATATAGAGATATAAATATTATATAAATAGATAAATAGATATAAATATATATAAATATATATAAATAGATTTTATAATAATATAATTTCAAATATTCCTAGATTTCGGTTTATTTTTAATTTTATTTTAAAGATTATTTCACAGCTTCGTTTTAAGTTCATTTTAAGCGTAACGCAAAAGAGTTCTCTCGATTTCATAATACGTTTTACCAGAGAGCTTTCTGACAATGGGTTTGTTTGGGTTTGTTTCGATTTGTTTGAATTTGTTTCGATTTGTTTGGGTTTGTTTCGATTTATTTCGACTTGTTTGGGTTTGTTTCGATTTATTTCGATTCGTTTGGGTTTGTTTCGATTTATTTCGATTTGTTTCGATTTATTTCGATTTGTTTGGGTTTGTTTCGATTTATTTCGATTTGTTTGGGTTTGTTTGAATCTTTTTGGAATTGCTTGAGTTTGTTTGGTTTTTTTTAACTTGTTTGGGTTTGTTTGGTTCTGTTTGACTTTGTTTGGGTTCGTTTGGGTTTACATATAGATATATATATATGTACACGAAATGTTGGTTTTTCTCGTTACCACTCTGCACGAAGACACTCCGAAGCACGTTACTAAAATAGTGTTTTTTTCTTCCCCCCTCCTCCCTCCCCCGCCCGTCTTTCTCTCTCTCTCTCTCCGTCCCTCTCAGGTATTTTCAGTGACCATATAACGACGTATAGAATCGTAATTAGTAGGCGTGAACGTACGCCCACCAGACACCAGAGACTCGGTGAGAGAAAGCGAGAGAGGGAGAGAGAGAGGAACTCTGAACTCCGAGCACGAAAGAGGTCTGCGTGTCTCGCGCGAAAATCGTTTAAGGTCCACGTCGCTACCGTGCTTCCACATGGCTATATACATACTCCGAACGTAGTATACGATCGGAGTATCTCTCTTGAAGCTATCGGGACACTGGATCGAATTTTTCGTTTCATTTCCCACCAAAAAAAATATCCTGTCTCCCTCTCGTCTGTCAAGACTTAGAAAAAGGCATGGGCACTGAAATTCGTAGTGATAGGACGATTCGTTATTTCCGGGAGGGCCAATACTTCGCTTGCATCGTGAGAGAATACCTTTCTCAAAAAAATTTCGAATTGATAAATATTATTCAGCATAAGGGTTATTTTTCCATTTTCAGGCTGAAATGAATCGAGTGATTATTTTTTTTATTATGAATATTGTTAAGCATAAATGTATTGTATTTTTTTCATTTTCAGGCTGAAATGAATCGAGTGATTATTTTTTTATTATGAATATTGTTAAGTATAAATGTATTGTATTTTTTTCATTTTCAGGCTGAAATGAATCGAGTGATTATTTTTTTATGATAAATATTATTAAGAATAAATGTATTGTATTTTTTTCATTTTCAGGCTGCAATGAATCGTATAATTATTTTTTTATGGTGAAAATTGTTAAGCATAAATGTATTGTATTTTTTTCATTTTCAGGCTGAAATGGATCGAATAATTATTTTCTTACGATAAATATTATTAAGCATAAATGTATTGTATTTTTCCATTTTCAGGGTAAAATGAATCGAATAATTATTTTCTTCCCATGAATATTATTAAGCACAAATATACTGTATTTTTCCTTTTTCGGATTGAAACAAATCGATCAATTATTTTCTTCCGATCAATATATTGATATTAAAATATATACTATTGTTCTATTTCCAGACCAAAAAAATTATAGATATCTCATTGACTAATCGCCTCGCCAGTACCGCCTTAATTTTCATTTTTTTTATTTCTTCGTCGCGCTTCAGTCGCTACGGGACGTAACACGCAAGTTCGAAGCGTCGAGTTTAGTACGGCGACGCCCCGGCGTCAAAGAGACATCCGGGTATACCTTCCGATTTCGATCGGCGGCTTTTTCTCTCTTCAGTGTAGGATAATTTAACGACAGGGAGAAACGGTGGGAACGCGAGCTGCAATAAGTGTCAAGAATGGGGGCGAGGCGAGAGAGAGAGAGAGAGAGAGCGAGAGAGAGAGAGAGCGAGAG